>JAMFTM010000144.1:0-109217 GCA_023522825.1 Diaporthe ampelina
TCTTCCCTGCAGTGCTCAGCAATCATGATCCATGCCGCTCAATGTGCCCCGTTGGCTCGCATGCATGAGCATGCCCATCAGTACATGGTACCGTGCATGTAGACGCAGTAAACCATGGGCATACCGGCCGGCATGGAGATCTCGGATCACCCACACACATCGCTTGATGCGGCCATGAAGCCAATGAGGATGGCGTCGACCAGGACTAGTAGGTGTGCTGGTCCCCATAGTGGGGAGCCGGGACGTCGATATCACAGTTTAGCGGGATGGCACTGGAGGGAGGGGGGGGGACTGGGACCCATGACCGATCCCATCTCGTCGCTCGTCCCATCCTGCTGCCCTGCTACTGCGGTATGCCATCCCGTGGCTGCTGACACTGTAACGCTGCCGGGTGTTAGCTGGGCTCTTCTGGGCTCTGGGCTCTGGGCAACAAGCAACAAGGCAGCCAGTGTCACTCTGGCGGCGGTATGCGGGACATTACTTGTCGATGGGGGAGATGATGGCACTACTGCATGCTGGGCGGTTATGCAGGTGAATGGTCGGCCAACATGTGAGTGAGCCGGAGCGGAGGTGGGCAAGGTGGGAAAAAAAGAGGAGAGGCTGGGCGGGCTGCTGCGAGCAGAGGGTGAGGTCGAGCTCTGGATGGTCGGCTGTTTGCTGGTGCTACCCTGGCCGGCGTCTAAATCCCTGCCTGCATCGGCCAATTGGCGGCCACTGCTGCTACTGTGGACTACCCTGAAGCTTCTGCTGACATCCGCCGCTCCGCTGGGCCACCGCAACTGTGCACCTGTGGAAGCTCAACCTTTTTTGGCTCCCGTCTTTTGACATGACAAAAAAATCACCCCCCTCCCGCCTCCTCCAGGGGCTCCACACCCCTTCTTCCTCGATCTCTACACTACTCTCGGCGTCAATTCTGCCCCTGTTGGCTGCTCTGGCCTCGCCCAATCACGGCATACATCCCATCCTTTTGGTCGTCGACAGTGGCTGCATAAGGTGCCATGCGAGAGAGGAATGGAAGTCTAGAGTCCGCAGTGGAGCCGGGGCCACTGACAAGTCATTCCATCCATCATCACGATTGTTCGTCCTAGGCTTGTGTGTCCACCAGTGACAAGCGGGCCCCTTCTCGAATGCCACAGTCTGGACAGTCTGGACAAGTGCCGTTCTACTGCGCGGTGGCACTCCATTCCTCGACTCCTCACAGGTCAATCAATACTGTGTGTACTGGACGAGGCTCGGGCCCGGACTGGTTGGGCGGAGTGGCTAACACCGTCCTGTTGCACGAGCAGACTGGCCTGCCAGCCCGCGACTCACCGAGGACGAGACATTCGGTCAAATCGGTTCGGGTTGGTCCAGGCCAGGTCGGATCAGATCAGATCAGATCAGCGCGGCTCTGACGTCCGTCCTGTTACCACCAAGACGTGATGTGATATCTTGGTTAATACTGTGGTGAACAGCCCTGGCGGGCGTACGTGTACGGGGCCATGGGACAGGGCCACTTCTTTTTCCTCGTCCGACCGGCACCCACGAGGCGAGACAAGGGTGACGGCCGGGCATGGGTAGCTTCAGCTCGACGCTGCCCCTCCAGGCGACCGATATGCAGCCCTCTGCATGCATGCAGAATGTGCATCTCCACCAAGGCACTTGTGCAAAAGCAAGCTGCAAGCTGCAAACTCCTCTGCTGAGCTTCCCATTGGGGCAAGGGCACGGCGCATGCGGATAATTCCCGGTGTCCAAGGTTCGATCATCGCTCGAATGACGAGCCAGCTATGCACCCCATCGTGACCTGCCGAGGACGATCTGGTCTTATGCCGCATTTCACTCGATCGGCGAGTTGGGAAACAAACCGGCGCACAAGACTGCCCTGGCCGCCGGCCTGGGTGGATTATTACTACTACACTACTGTATAGTACTACCCATCCTGTACCCACTCTTCACAGACTCGCGATTACTGCGTCTAATAACTGGAGCTCCCCGACACATGCCTGTCGATTATTCGAGGCGCCAAAATAGCACCCGCGTGCAACAGTTCCCCACCGGCGGACAAGTGACTTGACTGGCGCTCGAAAGACCGAAGCGCATGCCAGAGCCCCTCCTCCCCACTTCCGTGCGACTTCAATGACATAGGTCTCTTGAGTCGGTCATTCGGGAAGACACAGACTCGAGGCGGGGCCTTCCAACCTGGTCTCCGGTGGTGGTCTCTTCCCGGGAGGAACTTGACAGGTTGTGGCGTATGCACCCAACTCCTTGGCTGCTGCCGGAGGATCAATGACTATCTCCGATATGGCTCTGCAATTCAGGAGGTGGCTGTAGTGCACAGAGCGTCTGATCGCTGTCTCTGCTGCCGTTGGCGAAGCCATCGCTTTCCACGGGCTAGTTGCAGCTTCTGTCTTACCTGGAGAGACTTGTGCGCATCTATCGAGGGCCTGTGTATCGGATCTCTCAGCGAATGGGGCAGTTAGGCCTCACTCTGACCACGCTCCTTATCTCTGCCGGATTCTTGGACTTGCAAGTACTCGTGAACACCGAGTTCCATGCATCTATGTGGAGGCATTCATACCACCCTTCCGCGCGTCCAGGCGGCTCTTTATTCCCATAGCCGCCTTTGGCCTCACAAGATCCATTCCGCGACTATGTCCATCACATAACAGATTAGTCTATAGTCCACAGTCACTGAGACCCTACCTCCACATTCGAGCTTGTATGCATTTCCATCCTACATTATGCATGAACTTTCACTAGTCTCGGCGGGTAGCGAGCACACTACTGTAGCTGATCACAAGCAGCTTTGCTGACAAGCGTTGGCGTGGTTGTGGAGAAGGTCTATGTGCCTAGGAAGTCTCCTGCTACGATGCTCCACCGTAGCTCAAAGTGAGCTACAAGCGTAACAGCAATGGCGTATGTGATGCATCTGAGTCTCGAGGTCGATTGGTTCGTCGCACAAGGCCATGCAGAAAGCCCGCGTCTAGGACATTCATGTGCTTTCCGAACGGTCGGTCAGGTCCGCAAAACTATCATGTCTCGGTCGGTACTCTGCACACCTTATTGTTTGGATCCTCTCAACGTTCAGTGGCTACAGAATTTGCCATGACAAGGCGGGGCAGCTCCCAAGCTCGCGCGCACGATCGAGCAAGCGCTCAGGTTGTCACGAGGACTCACTGCAATGTCAGCTCCCTGCATACAGTCGTTGTTGAAGTGACTGCGCCAACGCAGTAGGGAAAAGGGGGGAGGGGGCTTCTCCGTGTCCTCAGCCGGGAGTGGTGATCGCCTCGGAACTGTCGGAAATCTACATTAATGGATTTCCGTGAGATAAGTCTCGGCACTTTGCATGTCTGGGGACGTTGAGCAGGACATTCTCCGGTCTCCGTTGAAACATATTGGAGGCAAATTTTCGGGCCTCTTGAGGTTTGAAGCGTACGGTTTCGGGTTTTGGTCAGCCTTTCAGACCTGGACTCTGGCGGCTTCTTCACACGGGCTGCGTGACGGACACCAATTGACCGGGCCGCTCCGACTGGCCAGGTGCCCTCTCGTTCGTCACTTGTGAGATGGCTAGTGGATCCTCCGCCTGCTAGATCTGGTGAGACTCGATCCTATCAAGCCATGCGCAATCTGAGCCTAAGAAAACCCCTTTTGACCTGGTGCTGGTCGCACCGAGATGCTGTCCCGCGATCCTCGCACATGGCAGCTTGAACGCTTCGGCGGAGGCGCACGCCGACAAAAAGCCATGTTTACTGGCCGTAGATTGTCGTCGCCCGTTCCGCGGCCATGGTTTCAGTTTTGGCGGCACAGGTTTCCATGCTGCCGGCCTGCTACACGTTGGACTGCAGGAGTCGGCCACAGGGCCGGCTCGGCTTAGAAGGTAGGCGTGGTCGGGCTCGCTTGAAGAGATAATAGCAGGCCACTCCCAAAAGTCCAGAGTCAATAGTCAACAAATACATTCCCAGTAACATCTGCCAAAAACAAAAAACTACTCTATGAAACTGAGCCGAGCTTCCGTGTGCGCATCTCCTGCTACTTGTCCTCCAGCATGGCAGTCACCGTCCTCCTCGACTCAGACCCTCTGCTACGCTCAGTGGTATGTTTCGTACGGCAATACATGTCACAAAATGACGCATCGCACAACTTCGAACACATCCAGCGCGTGGTTAACCTCTCGCAATACATCTATACACACTCGGCAGAGCCCCTCCGCCAACACCTCGACATCAGGTTGATCACCCTCTCAGCCCTCCTTCACGACGTCGGCGATAGGAAATATCTAAAATCGGGAGAAGATCCCTTCACGATGGTCTACACCTTGCTCCGGACCCTCGGCGCGCCCGACGACCTCGCGGCGCGCGTGCAGGCCATCTGCCTCGGGGTATCATACAGCTCCGAGGTGGCAGACCCGGACCGCACGCTGCGGCTGATCCGCATGCATCCGGAGCTGGCGGTGGTGCAGGACGCAGATCGGCTGGACTCGATCGGGGCCATCGGCGTGGGGAGGTGTTTCACATTCAGCGGGGCGAGGACAGATAGTTCGAGCATGGAGGAGGCGATGGGACAGGTTGAGACGAGATTGTTAAGGGTGGGCGAGATGATGAAGACTGAGGTGGGCAGGAAGCTGGCTAAGGAGAGGAGCCGGAGGTTGAGGACGTTTAGGGATTGGTGGAGGGAGGAGGAGGGTATGGTTGGGACGAGTGATGGTTGTTTCTGAGCGTGATGGGTTGGGCTTTTACCTTCATGATCATTATTTCATCGCGAGATGCTGGAGCGAGGACACATACCTGGCACTAGTCGAGGGATTCTGGGTTTCAAGCTATCGGAGTAAGGATGGCACTTCTACTTGTTCTCTTTCCAATTTCTGCGGCAACTCTTCTACGCTTTTTCTGGTTTCCTTGGACTGTATCCAATATTCGGCGCAGAGGTTTGGGGGATGTGATGAGACTACCCAGCGAGGCAAAGCTGGGGGCTAGACGAAAATCATGACCAAACAAGAAATTATCACTTGAGCTCTTGTGTATTTGAAAATTTTGCTCGATATGTCTTGCCCTCGACGTCTCCATCCCTAAGAGAGTGACATGACTGCTCAAGTGCATTCAATTCCTCTGGATTCTATAACATTTTACACCCACTTTGCCGATGGTATAAGATGTTTAGGAGCAAGAGATGCCCGTGACCCTACGAGAGGACTCATGTAGGCAGTTAAACTCTCGACGCAGAACCTATCTCACGACTCTTTCAACATCCAAGTTGACAGGCATCCGAGCCTTCTACCTCGCGCGGCAAGCTTTTCTTCTCGGTGACTACCGACGTCAAAGCGCAGCTCAGACTGCAGGCGCACGGCTCAACTGGGTTCTCGTCCTGCGCGGATTGTGAGACAACGTTCGGGTCCGTTTTCTTTCAGTTGCTGCCGTGCAACCTTGACCGGCTGGCTGGCTGCGGGTGTGGGCATTGGTAGTACGGCCAGCTGAGGGTCTCACAGCAATCAGCACGACCGGGTGATGGCATGGTCCTAGTGTCCGATCTCATTGCCGGCGAGGCACGCTTGGGCGGGGACGAAGGCGCGTCGCAAATAGGAGATATATTTGGATGGTGAGTCTGTGCTCAGTGGATGTTTATCTTGACTCGAAGGCCTGGGCTCGTGAGACCTCACACCTGGTCTCAGGGTACGATGACGATACAAGGTGTTCGTTCAATTTCGAATATAAACATAACACGTGTGTTTGTAAGACACAGAGACCGCGTTACCCAACGCTGAGCTTGTCTCGCCCTTGTGTTTGTGAAAGAGTCGTGGTCCCTCGCTTATTTTCCAGCGCCTAGATTGGCGGGACTCGTATATCGGTACCGTGTTGTCTTTGATTGCCAGTAGTGCAGCTTGGGACTTGCGAGACGCAAACACGGCTTTTGCCCTTGGGTAAAATCCCACCAGTAGTGAGCTCGAGGAAAGTTCTTCACGGGCTGTTTCCGTCCCGCCGGAGATCTCTGCTACTTTTGTGAAGCATGCAGATTTTCTAACATTGATCTCTCCGGTAGGCCTTTTGGGAGGGTTCTGTCTTATTCTGGAGGTGAGAACGAAGCGCCTGGTGCACTAGATTCGAAATTCCGTTTCCATGCCGATGACTTCACAGCAACATCATAGGCTGTGTTCCTGTGTAGTGTCACAAATTAGTATATGTTGATCGAATGTTCGCATTTATGCATCTCCTGTCGTCCGATCAGAGAAGCAGAGGCCATGCACGTCCTATGATCTATTCATACAAGACGACATACAATTGTTTCCACCCGAAACTTGGGGCCAAGAGAGAAACAATCCACGCCCTGTCATCGATGAAGCCAACTACGGCTGTCACTTTCCAGCATTCCCTGTTCTGCCCCACGGTACCTTTCGTTCACGAAGACATTGGATGTTTCCGTTATGATTTGCAATACAATCGCTTCTCTTCTAGAATTGAAGATAATCTGAACCTAAAATTGGGCAGTGATTGGCATGCATGGAAGCACGCAAGACGAGCTTCAGGATCTATGCTCCTGTCCTCGCTCCTTTCCTGCCCAAGCACAATATTCAGCTGCCTCAGAGAATAGCACCAACCAACAGCCCCATCACACCGAGCCCAACACCAACATGGTTTGCCACTGCACCTGCAGTAGGAAAAGAAGTGGTTGGGACTGCAGCAACAGAAGAAGTAGAAGTAGAAGTCACCACAGGGCCAGAACCGCCACTGCTTGGTTCAGAGGCCGTGCTGCCGGCTGTCGGAGTTGAAGCCCCATCGTTGGAGCTAATTGAAGACGTCGGCGGTGTGATGTTAGTCGTGGCAGTGACAGAGGTGGTGGAGGTGGTGAGCGAGGACGGCAAGGGATCTGTCACAGCTCCCGTGGAAGTGGTGCTGCTCTCGCTCTCCGTGCACACGGTCGTGGTGACCGTGCCAACGGTGGTGGGATCTGAGTCCGACGATGATGAGACCGTCACGCTTTGTGTCAAAGTCGAAGCTGCGGGAGATGAGGTTGCCGTATACGTAGGCGTGCAGACCTCAGCTGGCAGGGTGAATGTGCCGTTGTGGTTGCCGGAGCTGCCGTACACGACGCAGTTCTTGCTGCAAGCCGCGTCGCCCGTGGCATTGGATGTCTGCCAGCAGGGAGAATAGGTGTTCCCCATGGGAGGCTCCCCAGCAAGATTCTGATTTTCTGATTAGCCTCCCCTCGGCGTGTCCAGCATATACGAAGACGAAGAATCAAACTCACGTCGTTGCAGTTGCCAATCTGGCCAAGAGTGGATTCGTCACACCGCAAGATGATGTTGGTGGTCAGCGAGTCTCCCAGGCAGTACACCTGGTGCGGTAAAGCGCATTCGTAATGCCCATTCGTGAAGTTGACTTGAGCTGCAACCAGGCCTGCGGCCACGGTGACTACCGCGACGATTTTCATTTTGACGGCGGAAGTAATTGGGCAATGATTGTTCATCGGCTTGTGGTGAGGCAGGTTGACCTAGAATGAAGTAGCTACACTCTCCGGGCATATATAACATGTTGGGCTTCAAGGCTTTATTAGCTAGGAAGCTTGTGGCAGAGTACGACTGTGGTCCTTGTGCACGGAGCCACAGAGACAAGTTCAGTGTGCAAAACACACGATGCAACCAAAATCAAAAGACCAGAAGGGCCGATCCGCCTGAAATAAGAAGCACAACCACCCGATCCTGTCGGTTTGCTACCCATCAACCCTGCTGGCCTGGTGACATTAGCCCATAGAAACCAGATTGACCCGGTGCAAGGCAAAGGAGATGAGGGTGAGCACCTGCATAGGATTTGAAAATGATCTGGGACAGCACCCTGGGCAAACGCTGAGACATCGTAGCCACTCATCGCTCGGTAACTGTAGCGTGTCGCACCCCTGACGTCCTGGGGCCGGTGCAATCTTGGGGTTTGATCAATGAGGGACCGAGAAGGCGGCGTCGCAAACGACTGGTGAGTCTTAGCGTCCACAGATCATAAAACCACAGCGATGCTCATCCACCTTCCGAAGATCTGTTTGACAATCATCATTGGCGGTCTTCCGGAAGGATGTTCCGTGGCCTTTTCGCAGCGGGGAGGAAACAGTTCGTTCTCATTCACGATCCATTTGTTGGACCTATCATGCGTAACACAGTGGAGGTTTTGAGATTATCCGTCATGTCAAATTCTTAGTTTCATTCTCTACATTAGATACAGAACTAGAGCGGTGTTCTAAACACATGTGTTCTGTATCACGTCTGTGTCAGCCAGGTGGCTTTTACTGCACAACTGTCCACTGCTGTCCGGAGGATTTACTCACATTTCTCTTTTCCCTGAACTTCTTGTAGAAATCTAACCAGATTTCCTGTCCTCGGCACTCTTCCCCGTTCTGAGCATCGAACGAACAGTCGGGCTTCGCGGCCAGGATTCTTTCGTCCTTAGCATTCCAGGGTTTTGGAAGTGGGTTGTCGCTGAAGTGCACCATTTTGGCCTGCTTCACCACGTCCTTGGGATTCCAGGCCCGACCAGACTGGGATTTGAGGAAGGCAGAGTGGTCCTTCTTTCGAAATTCACCTGTGAGCAAGGCATACGGCTCATGTGGGAGAACCTTGCAGGTGCTACCAAACAAGGCGTTCATGATTTCCATGTCATAGAAGCCTTTCCCAGCCCTGCGTTCGATAATGTCCTCCACACTTCGGAATGCGTCTTCGGATGGAGTCAGCACCATGATATGCGATGACATCGTGGGTTTGCTCAGCCAGTAGGCATGCGGCATGACTGCTGTAGCTCGTGGGATGAAGAATAACTCGTCCAGGGAGCCAAGCAGCAGAGAATCGGAGTCGATGGTTATCACTCTGTCATATTGGGTCTGCTTGAAGGCCAGGAGCTTTGTGTATGAGTCAGCCCAATTAGGCCCGGAGTCTGATGTGATGATCATGTCAGTGAGAGGTTCCGTGCAAGGCTCACAGTGATATTATTATCATTGCAAAGAACTCACAAGCAGCGCTTTCCTGATGCAATACTTTGACAGGTTGCAGCTTTACTCCAAGTTCGTCTCTTGCCTTGGCAAGCAGCCTTCCTTCGTGAGAGCCGCCATCGTTGGCGTCCATGGTATCCGCGTATAACAGTAGCCTCTCTGCTTTGCTGCCATACTGACGTAGATCGTCAAAAATCATAACGGCGTTGCACAGATACTCCGCGTCCGTGGCGTACAGCGAATATGCATACTTGTTCCAGTCTCTTGTTGTTGACCTCCAGTTATCATTCGTTGCCACTGGTGTTTGGAAGTAGCATGATGGACCCGCCAAGCGGTCATAAAGATGTACACTCCGTAGCCAGAGGAGTACAAATATCAATAGGAGCACACCGTAAGCCAGTCGCGCAGGCTTCGAGCTTAGTAAATCTGTGGTGCTGGCAGCCCTAGGCGCGGCTGCCTTCCTAGCTGCGCTCTCATTCCAGACGGGTAGGAACGGTGAGTTCTCTAAAAAGTCTGGTAGATCGTCCTCGTCGAGTCTTCGGCTTTTGCGTTTCCCGGACATATACCTAAGCAGTTCTAGCTGGACTCTGGAGCTAGTTGGCAGAACAGCCGAGCCAAATACAAGATAGAGCCGAGGTGTGGCTGATTCCAAGAAGAGAAACCACACTGTAGGTAGTCTATGACAATATGAGCACTAGCAATTGATGTGTAACTGTTCATGAAAGAGGAAAGTTTGTATAAGTAAATATTTGTAGTATAATTTCAAGATGGCGTTGGCGTCGGAAGGATCGGTAATCTCTTCACTTTGGCCCAAAAATCCCCTGAGCTGACTCAGCGAGCCCCTTTTCAAGCCCCATATTAGCGTTTGTGGCAGTGATCAAAGGCCTCGAACAAGCGCTTGTGTAGTTGGCATAGAAGGGTATTTTCTCACTTTAGCACATCATAGCCCTGACTCAGAGGTCAGGTTTCAGTGCAAAAACAACCTCAATAGGCCTTGTGGACTTTCTTTAACCGCGAACTGTCGACAGTCACACTTCAGTAATTGTGGAGCCTGTTGTGTTTGTCTTTGCACAACAGCGAACGGTCTGTCTTGGTCGAATAGAAGCCCAAGGCTCTCCGTAGCTCTGGCTTGAAGCAAGCTTGCCGGGCATGGAACAGGTCAGCATCGTATAACTGAGATTGCGCAGCGGTTGCTATCCTACGAACCAAAATAATGATTTGATGCAGAGGACGAGAATTCTTACTTCTTTGAATTTGCAGGATCATTTGATGATTATATGACTGGGGTAGATTCCGGTCAACGAATGATACAAGCCAAGGCATATTTCTTGTATGAAGCTAGCACGGAAGGCGCCCATCTCGTGACGTATTCAGTCTTGAGTACCATATGATGATGGCGTTTTAAGTATCCGTCCTGAGTAGATTTAGTGCCATGCGCCCTTTTTGATCAATCGGTTTCAGTTGGTGAAAGCAGACAAAAGTGAAGCACGACCGGGGGATGTTGGTCCGGCTTCAGCCTAAACCCCTCTTCAATTGGAATGTGTTATCTGAGCGGATTCGCGCACACCATCTATCTTTCACCATTCCCGGATCACGCCTAATGAATATGCACTGAAGGTTGTCGTTTGTTCCGACTTGGTTCTGGGTCGCTCTTTGCTACATTGAAAGAAATGTCACTCGAAACACCCGCCGGGGTCAAGAACCCCTCAGCACCGAAATTCAGTTGGGACTACGATGTGCCCGATATCCCTTTTTGGTATTATTGCACAGTTCTCAAAACATGTCAATCTCGCGCTAATAAACGGCCAGGTCAGACTTGAAGTACACGACTGGTCGCAATTTTCTCCAATGCTATAATCAAGAAGAGATCCGTGAAATGGACCACGAGTTCGAGCGCCTGGGCACCGTAGCGAAGCAGAACAGGTTACAGTTCCTACTCGAAAAGCTCGAGGCGACATTGTCCGCCCGTGACGGAGCAGCAGGGCCAGGGGGCCTAGCTACCACGGACTATCCCCAGTGGATGACATTGACATTGGCCCGCATGACTGTCCTGTCGGAGCTCGGCAGACAGGCCGAGCAGGAGGCTGCCATCCAATTCATGATGGATACCCCGAACCCGGCCAAGCCGGGAGTGGTAAACATTTCAGCCATTAATATGATGGCGGCCCTCAAGGAGGAACAAGGCCTCTTTGCTGAAGCAGAAGAGCTCTCCAGAAAGGTGGTGCCTGTCTTTGATCAGATGATGGGGCCCGACAGCCCTCCCTCACAAGGGGCCAGGAGAAACCTTATTAGCTGTATTTGGAAGGCCGGGAAGCCTGACGAGGCGAAGAAGCTGGCAGATGAGACGAGACTGGTCATTGATGCTATGGGGGAGAGGAAGAGCAAGTATTTGAAGTACCAGGATGATGAACGACAGTATCTAGATGAGTTGATGGTGGATCTAGAGGCCTGGTATGTAAAGGAAAAATGATTTTATAACCGATCTATTCGTGGCATGGAGACTCGTGCCGATGCGAAGGCCTCATTCTGACGATACAATATAATGAAAGAGAATTGTGGCACACGATGTATATCTCTGGATCTTACACAGTAATGTTAAAGTGTAAACTAAGTACTCAAGCGTTGTAAAGGTCATATTCGTATTCGTACGCTTCATCGTCATCCTCAGAATACCCAGCGGATGGCGAGAAAAACAGGTGATCACAAATCCACTCAACGTTGAATTCAACACCGTTTATGGCAAACGCGCTCTTCATCTCTTCTATTCCTTGATCCGTCTTTAGAGGTGCGCAGTCGAAATCTCCATCATCTTCCTCATCATCGGACTCTAGCCCCTGGCCCCCATTCGAATGGAAGGTGGGCACTGCTGCCAGAGTCACCTTCCTCAAGCGAGCAAGCTTCATTTCCTTTCCTCCAGCTTCGTCGTCGACGACCAAGAGGGTCCAGAGTGCTGACTGCACCCAGGCCATTGCCCGCTTCTCAAGTCGAGAACTGCTGGATAGCGCTCGAAGGTCCCTTCTTGTCCATGTCTCGGTAAGTCTGATTTCTTCGATAGACTGGGGCAGCCTCTTGCACAGAGGGACTATAGCCACCTCCTCGTCCATGTCCAGAGAGATGGGGATGAGCCATCTAACATCGATCGACAGACGAGTGAGCCTCTCGAATGAATCCAGAACCACGATCAGCTCGAGGTCGCGATATTCTTGGTCGCCGTTATCCCAGGATCGTTGAACGTTCCCCAGGGTCAGTTCCTTGACAGTATCCTTGATTGGCTCCAGTGCCTCGTTAATGGAGAAGAAATCGCGAGGCATAAAAGCGTACTCGATATACCGGGAACCCGAATAGTCTTGCCTCCATTCTTGCTGCCTCGTAGTATAGTGAAAAGTCTCAAGGCTGTGGGCCTGCTCCAGAAGGTGTCGCAAGTACGAAGGTGTTGTCCTGCTCTCGTAAAGCTTCAGGCTCTTCAGGGAGCGAAATCCCTTCAGGTCCATGGGTAATGTTTCATCTGTCCACGGGCCATGATCGGGTTTGAGGAGTTTGAACCACACGCCGTTATCGCCACAATATTCTACTGCCTCGACGTCCTCCATCTCAAAAGCAGGCAGGCATAATGGATCTATCCCAAAGGCTGGGTCGCGACGCCCGGGCACGACGTTGCGTGGCCTTATCTCATTGTAGCCTGGCGTGTCAGACTTGCATTCCACGAGACGCGTTGGCTGGACCCGAACACTCCGTAGCGATTTTAGCACCCCGGATGGATGTATACTCCGCCCTGCGTTGAAAGCGTGGGCGAGGTGTAGGAGCCAGCCGTCCAGCTGCGGCTCTTGGTCCGTCGGTACCTGCAAGAGAATGTCCTCCAAATGCGTCGTCAAGCACAAAACAATAGCCAGCAGCTCGTCGCAAAGTTGAAATGGATCATTGAATACACCAGCGTCCCATTCCTCCTCTGCTAGGATGCGGCCGACTTCTAATTCAGAGAACAGCATTGCTGTCTTTTCCCGTTGGTCCAGGTCCGTTGCCCTCCACGGCGCAACCAGTCGATTCCATGTTGGCAGAGCTTGGAGATTATCCGTCTCAGATATGATGCTCATGGGGCAGGCCAGAGAACGAATCCATGATCTCCTGTCCCGCTTGACAAGCAGGGCGTGGAAAAGATGCATGAATTGCGTGTCCCTTGTGAGAGCAATGCTCTCATACAGCAAGGGTTCGGCTATTGCATAGAAGCGACGCGATGTGAGGCACAACCTGACGAGTGCCGAGCGAGAGTCGACGAAGTCCTTATTCAGGGACCGCGGGGTTCCGACAGGTAGGCGAGGTAGTCGGAGCTCCTCGACTACCATACGCTGTATCTCTGGGGGGAATCTGAGAAGCATTGCCGGATGAATTGCACGGAACCAGCCGCACGGGAGAGGGCGGCGAGGAGAAAGCGCGTGTGCTCAGGAGTCGTCCTGTAACGCAGTGGCCCAGGGCTGAAAATCCCCGAGGTCGCGTGCTGGGCTTCAGACAGGACCGCGACCCAAGATTATGCAACCTTTGACAGTCAAGCACGTAGGGAGGTATGAATATTTGAGGATTGTGTAGTGGGTTGGTTTGGTGAATACAAATTTCTTCGGCTTGGGGCAACAGTAGGACTGCTCACCTGCCACAGCATAAGCGCAGGCGTAAATGTTAGTGGAGATGCCCCCACGCCGAATTCCAGTTGAGCACCCAAATATCCACCCCCGTCTAAGTTGACTACCTACCTATAAACGGTCAACGTCAAGTCAGAAGATTGCAGAACCAAGTTGTCCTGCAAATGCATCCCATCACTTTATGAGACAATGATTGCGTAATATCCAATGCTTGCACTGAGGACTCGAGTGTTTATAGCGGCTTCATGCCCCACTGACTGTACCCTAGGGTAGGTCTTCGTTCAACAGCACGCGGCTTCATGCGAGACGGACTATTTCAGTAACCTGTTTACCTGTGGCCCAAAGGCCATCATCCAGCTCCAATTCGATACCCATGTCATACGTTCTATTAGGCTGACTCCACCGAAAAGAAGAGGGTAGGGGAAGGACGCTCAATGTGTGAACATACATTTTGGGCCACGCAGCAAGGCACACTTGTTATCCTCAAACCACCATCCATCATATTGCTTGACCGAAGCCACGGCATACCTGCCTTGCTATAGAATAGAAATTTGAACAGCGTCAACCTCGTCATGATTCCAATGCATCGCTTGCTTCTTATCCTACTACCATCACCAGAAACGCCAACTTTTCAACGCATGCCGGCCAGCTGACTCCTCACCTGTACCATCCACACCTACAGCTCCGGCTCCTTGCCCTGATCCACAGTCTTGCTCAGAGGGCCCTTCTTGACCATGATAGACATGACCTCGTACAGGGCGTCGGCGGCAGCCATAGTCGTGTGCTCCGCATTCGTGTCATACGCGGGTGCAACCTCGACAATGTCAGCAGCAATGAGGTTGATGCCGTCCAGGCCGCGCAGGATTGTGCGGAGCTCGCGCGTCGACCAACCACCGGTCTCCGGTGTACCAGTGGCAGGGGCGACTATGTTCCCATGCATCAGCATTCCCAGTGTATCATGCCACTCTTGCGCGGGGCGCGGGATGAGGTCAAGACTTACACGCAGGGTCCAGGGTATCGATGTCAATACTCAGGTATACCGGGTTTGTGGTTCCGACTCTCTCCCCTATAGATAGTCAGTGACCTGCTGCTGACAGGAAGGAGCTTTCACAGGGTGCGGCTCAGACGCACTGATCTTCTTAATGATACCGTCAATGCCAATGGTGTCAATCTCGCGGGCCTCCACAATCTGGAAGCCACAGTAGCCGTCGTTGTCGTAGTCCGAAGGTCCACTCAGCGTCGTGCGGATACCAGCGTGGATGTTGGTGTCGTTCTTCAGCAAGCCTTCCTGCGATGCGTGGTAAAAGTAGGTACCGTGGTTGATGCTAGCCACCTCAGATGGCGAGCCACCAAAGACCTTGGGCCGCCAGGTATCGAGGTGCGAGTCAAAATGGATGACAGACACGGGCCCATATGCTCGGTTGATAGACCGCAGCAGGGGCAGTGTGATAGTGTGGTCACCACCGAGCGTGATTACCCTTGGCAGGGTCTTGCCCTTCTTCGCCGGACCGAGCTTGTCGGCATCCGTAGCTGGATCGCGGGTGAGGATGGTGTGGTGGCCCTCTTCGATCTGGTGAAGGGCCCAGGTATTGTCGTATCTGGAAAAGGAGTCTGTCAGTCTGATATCGTCTAGGCACGGTCTGTATGGCACTTACGAAGTCACGGGAATATCGCCGCAATCGAGGACAGAAGCCCAGCTGTTGAATGGGTTCGTGTCAAGAGGAACATTGTATCCTCCGCTGAAACCGACTCTGGTCAGATACCGTAAATTGTTACGTTACTGTTCTGGCTTGACAGGGCAACACATACTAAAGGTTCAACCTTCGCGACCCCTGTCGTATACCAGAAGGGCCGAAACGGGCTCCCGGGCGGTATGAAGTACCGGTATCAAAAGGGGCACCTTGGATGCAGTAGTATGTCAGTCATTGCTGCAATTGATACCTCCAGCAAGGCTGAAACTGTGAATGACATACCAATGAAGGCGATGTCATATTTCACGTCGCTCTGGGGGGACAGGCACTGAGCGTATGGCAGGCGTCCAAAGGTTGAGATTCCGGAGAAGACAGAGTCGGCCTGTTAAGGAGTACTTAGTACAGGACCGCTAGATACTCGTCATCTATCATGACGTACCTGTGTGCCTCCATCACCAGGGATGACATTATACCACAGTGATTGATGGGGTCCCGAAATCGGACTCTGTGGCCCATGACTGCTGTGAGCAGCCACAACGGCAGCCCCAACCAGGGCAAGTGAGGTCTTAGACAGCATAGTGGAGCGTATGGGAGAAGCAATTCAAGCAAGGAGGTCACGGCAGAGGAACTGGTGAAGGATTCTCTGAGGGGCTTCGGCCTGTTTTTATTGTTCTGGAGCTATAGTCAAGCTTGCTCTCACATTCCAATGGGTGGGCACTTGCGGTCAAGATCAAGCATCTTGCCCCGTAGCTTATCAACACCATGCTTTCCAGGCTGGCCATTCAGCATCGCCAATTCATGTGGCCAGACCAATCGACTAGTCAGTCGACGTAGTAATGCGGGCAAGGGACTCCATGGATTGCCCAAGCTGCCGGGCAAGTGGCTGACCTGACCGGCGTCCTGTCCATTGGCACGAACAGCTCCTCCTAGGAGATACCGAAGCCGGTAGCGTGAGTGCCGCCGGGGGTGCGGGGCATCGAGATAGTAACTGCACATCATGATGGAGATGACCTGCGTCAGTGGCCTGCCAGCTGTCGAGGCATGGCATAACCTCCGCAGGCCAGCATTGTCCAATGGCTGCAGCTGGCTGTATGCTCCCAAGGACGCGAGCCCCGGGCCATCCTGCGTGTGTGAGATGTTTCGAAACCTAATGGAAACTGTAGGCATGTCTGACTTCAAGCCCAGGAACCGACAAACCATCCCACTAGCCCCTGGGCCGGCCAGCCGCAACGTTGAGCTAGCAGCGATGTATGACGTGTGGCAGAGCCATGCCCGTAGTTCTGGCGGGGTTTTTTGGTTATCTTCAACGGCGTCCGGTGTGGGGTTTGGAGAAAGCAAAGATAAGACGCCTCTTGGCCAACGGAGAGGATGCTTATCGACGACGAGATACCCTCATCGATGGTTCTGGCAGTCGAATACTTTGAAGTTCTCCATGAATTTTGACGTTTTCCATCGATGTAGTAGACGGCTTCTTGCATCATTAACAATTGACGCTCAAATGAAAGGCGCGTCGCGTCAACTGCCGCCCGCAGACATCAATTTAAGCCTGTGGGCCACTCCGGGGAACCGATCGGACCCGATTCGGGACTGCCCGTGGTTCGGGACGAGAGCTCCACTGGAGCCATGCCCACTCCACTTGAGCCCACTCCGTATACCACAAGAACTAAGATTGTGAATGAGCTTCGGACTTGGGCCAAGGTGAAGAACGTCGCGAAGAAAGCACGATTGGGAAGATCAAAGTCGCGGACTTCAGAAGGAATTCTCAAGTAGACTTCTGCAACAGTGAGACACGCACCAGATCCGAACCGACTACAGGTCAGAATGTGCATCGCAGGAATACCCTTGCTCGGGCTGGCTTCCTCCAGAATAGCTTCCTAGGGGACATGCCTCAAAAGGTACGAGCTCATGTGGAAGGAACTCATGTGAAATGATATCCTATAGGACAACTTTTCCATGGATAACATCTGAGTTCAATTGGACGGGCGATACGCCGGAAGGACTCCCTGGCGTCTGTTTCAATGTTCAGTCAGTTTAAGAAAGCCAGTGGGGCCGGAAGAGAAGAAACAGCCTGATTCCCGGCAGTGATGAGTAGCAAGGTCTTCGAATGACCTTATCGTCAAATCTCGAGGTCATCCGCATACCACCATAGCTTTCACGCCGGCGCGGTTGCCTGGCTGACTTCGTATTCCCTGTGTATGAGCTGGATAGGTACTGTCGTAACAAAGAATTGCAATTAGCAACCTCATTAGCCGGGAGGGAAGGCCCGCGCCGCGAAGAGGAGTAGAGCTGCTGTGTAACCTTGGGCCGCCAGAGGATGAAGATAATGGGCCTCTGGGCAAATAAACGGCGCCTAGCCGCGCGTTTTATGGAGGAGACGAGGACATCAAGGGACCCGTCCGATAGCTTCGGGTTCGGGGGGGAAATGGAAAGTTTGTCTCCTCACCCATCATTGCTACCACGTAAGCCGGGTGGAGAAGTGTATGGGCGAGGTCTTGGTTGGAAAACTGCGAAGGTGTCGAGTAGACAACGTCCACGTTGACAATCCTTGAACGACTTGTTGGATTGGTTTATTGGCAGATAGACCGACACAAGCACAACCCGACGTTGCTCATGGGGGCTTCGGCCATCGTGACCAGGACTCTGAGACCCCAAAGGCGATTGATTGCTGGGCACCCCCAACAATCAAGTGAGTTTGAGTCCGCTGGGGCCTCTGTTGAGGTCTGAGATCTTTTGTCACCGGAACACGCCCCGTCTGGAGGTGCGCAGTGGGAAGTGTGCGCGCGGGTGAAGCCATCCGGCTGTGGTTGGCTGCAAGCCATCCAAGTCGGCATGCAGGTCTCGAACGAATGAATGGGTGAGTCTGGCGTGTGGTCGCCAGTGATGGCGAAATTGCAGCTCCACCGACCCTTCTGCAAGGAAACGGCAATTTTAGGCTCTCGCCTGAAGGAAATGGAAAACCACGCTAAACCCAATTAGGAGTGGAGCTATACCTAAAACGGAAGGTGGTGGGTCATTCTACCAGGCAGTTAGGTAATTCTACTACTAACTACTTTTCTAGTAGTCTACTCACTAAGTATTTTATATACTATACCTATAAGTATATTATACTTAATACTTAATATAATACTACTAAAATAAGCCTAAATTATTATTTAAATAGCTAATTTAACTACTTTAATTATTAGCCTTAATCTAAAAGATTATTTTAGCTATTTTAAGTATAATAGGAAGACCTAATTAACCTATAAGTGGTACTAAACTACTTATTATAAAAATACTACTTATAACTAAGACTATTTATAGGTTAACTATACCTTATTTAGGGCTATTTATAGTATCTAAAAGTAAGTAAAACTACTCTTTAAGTATCTTTAGTTAATAAGAACTCTTTATAATATAAATATATAATATAAGGTATTTATAAAGGCTATTTTTATATTTAGGTAACCTTTTAGAATATTTAAAGATAAGGATAGTCTTATAATATTCTATTTATTTAATTTAATATTTATACTATCTAATTAGAAGTAGATAGCTACTTTACTAAATAAGGTTTATAAGGACTATTATTAAAATATCCTTAATTAACTAATTATTATAAATTATATAAATATTATCTTTAATAATTTTAATAATATTATATTTAATTAAAATATTAACCTATTTATAAAAATCTTAGGTTAAATAATATTCTATTAGGAGATAATTAATATTAGTATTATAATATATTTATCTTTTAATTAAGTAGCTCTTCTTCTATTATTAATTACTTTAGTTATTAGTAGTAACTTTAATAAAATTAACTTTATCTATATAAATATTAATACTACCTAATATAAGTATTAGTAAGACCTATAAGTTCTACCCTAATTTATCTACCTATTAGGTATTTTTTATAACTCTTATAAGCTCTAACTACTAATTAAGAATATTATAATATTATTATTTTAGTAAGTAATCCTTAACTAAATTATCTTTATAATAATATTTTTTTAATACTTAAAGAAGTAATATACTTAGCTTAGAAATATAATAACTTATTATTATAATAAGTTATATACTTTATTATTTATTATAATTACCTATTAGAATAGTTAATAAATTATCTTATAATTACTTAGATAGATATATATTATACTTATAACTTTCTATACTAATTTAAATATATAAGTAGAAGTATATATCTAAATAAACTTCTAACTTATAATTAAAGTTAATATAAATACTAATTTTTAAAGAATCCTTAATACTTTTTTTAACCTATCCTTTTAATAATAAGTTAACTATTTATTAGTAATTTTTAACCCTATTATTATAAGGTAAAAGTAATTTAAAATAAATAGGTTATATATCTATTAGGTAATTTTATATTAATTAAGTATAAAAAAATAATAGAGGTAGTTATAAGCTAATAGATAGTAGCTAGAAATAAACTAATAGGTACTCTTATTATTAGGGCTATAAGCTAAACGCTCATAGAACCTAGCTAGTAGGTCTATATATTAGGCTTATCTTATTAGCCTAAATAGCTACTATATCTACCATAATATTAGATTATAGCTTTACTACTTTTTTTATACTATTCCTTAAGTAATTATAGTTTTAAATTAATAATTCTTTAAAGATAATTTAAGCCTTCTTTACTAATAAATCTTAAGGACTATTATAATTTAAAGCTATCTAACCTTACAGCTTAAGAAAGCTATAAAAATAATATTTAACCTAATTAACTAATTATAATAACTTATAAGACTATTATCCCCCCTAAGGGAACCTAGCTACTAGTTAACCCTTAACCCCTAAACACCCTAAGTAAGTAGATAGGCACTCCTACCATAATAATCATAGGAGGAAGTAGTAATAATAACTATATATTTAACTTTAATAAAGAAGAGGATTTTAATACTTTAGTAAATAGCCCCTAGGGTACTTTAGTAAATTACTTATATCTATAAGTCTAATTTAATCTTAATAAATAAAATATAGTTATACCTAACCCTAAGAAGATCCCTTAAACTTACCTAAACTATATATTAATTAGTACTAACTAATTATTCCTAGCTTTAGTAGTAAGTATAACTAATAATACCCTTAATTATAAAGATAATATAAAAGGTAAAGTTAAGAAGAGAGACTTCCTTATTAAAGAAGCTATATTATTAAGTTTATAATAGTATATTATAATCCCTAAAATAATATAATACTTCCTAAACAACTAGTAGATTTAAGATAACTTAAATATTAAGCTAGATAACCTTAACATAACCCACCCTAGATATATACCTTAGTATCTACTTACTAAAAAGGGTTAAAAGGAGCTTAAAGTAAGTAAATTAATCTTATAATTTACTTAGAAGAACCTTATTAAAGATAATAAAAAGCTTATATATAATAAGTTTTATATACTTAGACTCCTCTACTATATTTAACATCTTTAATTATAAAACTTTATAAAAGTCTTCTAATAAGTTAATACTAACCTTTCTTATATATAAGACTATACTAACCTCTTTATCTAAATAATAAATAATCTTAGTACCTACTTATAATAGGTAGTAAAAAATATATAAACTACTATAATTAATAAGAATATATAGATTACTAATACTTATCTATATAATTAATATAAATTTACCATTTAGAACTATAATATCTTAATTATAGACTTTACTAATAAAATTAAAAATTATAAAGTTATTAAAGAAAATATAGTAGTTCTTTCCTACTAATATAAAGAATATTATAATATTATTTCTAAACTTTAAAAGTAAATTAATATTATTATACCACCTAATTCTAATATAGATTAGTTAGTTAAAATTAAGTAGCTTAAATACTAAATTATAAAGCTTTAAATATAGGTTAATAACCTTACTAATAATCCTATTAACTTTATTATTCCTTATAATTAGTACTCTACTAAAGTAGACCTACTACCTACTTAATATAATAATAAGATTAAAAATATACTAAACTTTAAAATATAGAAGTATTAGCTTATAAATAAAATAATAGCTAATAGAAACTATTACTTAACTAAGTTTAATAAGGTTATTATAATTAAGAACTAAATAAAAAGTTATATTACTAAGATTATTAGATCTTTCCTTAACTTTAAATACTCTAATTATATCTCTATTACTAAGATTTTTTTTAACTAACTTAAGGATAAGTTTAGTAACCCTAATAAAAAGTTATAAGCTAAGGTTAATTTTACTAACTTAATTATAAAGAAGACTAATAAGTTTACTACCTTTTATAATAAATTTATTTATCTAACTAATACTTAATATTTATTTAAAAATAAGTAGAAGCCTAAAATATATAATAAGCTTACCTTAGTCCCCCACCTCTATAATCTTCTCTTATCCTAAATATATAATAATAAAATTATCTTTAAGTAGTATTATACCTAAGCTTACTAGCTCAACTAGGATTAGATACTCACTAAGTAGCTATATAAGACTTATAATAAATCTATTAGCAATAATAATCTTAATAGTAATAAATAAAATAATAAATAAAACTCTAACCATAATAACTCTAATAGTAGAGGTAGGAATAATAACTTTAATAATAATAACTACACTAATAGTAATAGAGAATAAAATATTAGTAGTAATAATAATACTAGTAGAAATAAAACTAATATTAATAACCCCTTTACTATCTACTAATATATAAAAGAGAATAAAATTACTAAGAAGAAGTTAATTAAGCTCTCTAATAAGTATACTTATTTTTATTATTAAAAGCCTAAATATATTAATACTAATTATCCTAAGAACCTAAACTAATAAGTTAACCCCACTACTTATAAGTATAAATATAAAGCTATAAGGCGTACTTATATTACTATAATTAAGGGGACTTTTAATAATAAGTCTTAATTTAATACTAATAAGTTAGATATTAAGTTTAAAGACTTAAAAAACTAATTATTTTAAGGTAAGTTAACTTCCTTTTAGGGAATATATATATATTTTTAGATAAAGTCTATATTAATAAAGAAAAATTAGGCTTATTTATAAATATCCCTTATAATTTTCTTACTTATATAGTTAGTAGAAAAGTATAAATAGCACCTTATATAGTAGCTATTAATAAAAATAATATAAATATAGAAGGACTTATAAATATAGGAGTAAATAAAATAATTTTTATTAATATAAACTTTACTATAA
Source organism: Diaporthe ampelina (assembly GCA_023522825.1). NCBI lineage: Eukaryota > Fungi > Ascomycota > Sordariomycetes > Diaporthales > Diaporthaceae > Diaporthe > Diaporthe ampelina. Next base: position 22,447 of record JAMFTM010000144.1, read on the forward strand.
AGTTAATCTAAACCCTTAATACTAGGTATATTATAGGATTTTAGTCTTACCTAATTAGTAGCTTTAAGGGGTAAATATCTTAGAAAATTAATACTACCCTAATTACTAACTTAATTATTAATAGTTACTATTATTTATAACTACCTATAATAATAGTAGATATATAATATAAAATAATTATTAGATAATAATAAATATATAATTATAATATTATTTTAGATATTTATAAAAAGGAATTAACCTTTAGAGATAAAGTGCTAGCCTTAATACCTCTACCTCTATTATAAAAAGAATTACTATATATAATAATTATAGCTATATATAAGAGGGTATAAAAGCTAGAATCACTACTAATAGATAGAGTATTTTATATTATTAAGCTATTAGTACCTAATAGATAACTATTTAGGGCCCTAACTAATAGGAACTTATAAAAGATAGAAGATATTTTAAATAGCTATTCTCCCTATTTTTCCTAAATAGATATACCTATCTCATCTCCTAAAAAATAATAGGCCCACTAATAATAATAATATAAATAATAAGATAATTATAACTAACTTAGTAGTTATAATACTAATAGAGCTTATATTCTATATAAAGAAGATATTAATTAGATTAAGTACTATAAGGTAAAGATTAGTAAAATCTAAATAGAGACCCTCTTTACTTTAATTAGCTAAGATAACTTAACTCTCTTTATTACCTCTTTATATAAGATTAATTAATATATCTATAACTTATAAGAGGGTCTAACTAAGAATATATTATATAATAATAAAGAACTTTATTAGAAGGCCCTAAAAAAGGTACTTCTATAATATTATTACCTATTATAGATATTTAGTAAGACTAATTCTAATAAACTAGCTCTATATTATATATATAACTTAAAGATCTAGTTACTACTTAGTATAAACCTTACTTCTATAATTAAGTATAAGCCCCTCTATAAGATATTACTTAAGGAGGCTAAAACTACTAAGATATATATTATTAAAAACCTATAGAAGAGATTTATTAAACCTATAATTATACCTTAGGCGTCCCCTATCCTTATAATTATAAAGCTTAAAGGTAGCCTATATTTCTATATTAATTTTTAAAAATTTAATAATATTACTAAAAAGGATTATAGCTTAATTCTATTAATTAAGAAAATACTTAATTAATTAGGCTAGGCTAATATTTTTATTAAAATTAATATCTAATAAGCTTTTTATAAGATTTATTTTAATAAAAAGACTAACTATATAATAACTTTCTATATAAGATAGAAATTCTTTAAGTATAAGATAATATTATTTAGCCTTTTAAATAAACTATCCACCTTTTAGTAATATATTAATAATATCTTATAGGAATATTTAGATAAGTTTTACTATATATATATTAATAATATTATTATTTACTCTAAGATAGAGAATAAATATATTTAATATATTACTATAATATTATAATACCTCTATAAGGTTAGGCTATAAACTAATTTAAAGAAGTATAAATTTTATATTTAGAATATAAAGTTCTTAGGCTATATTATTAGTATTAATGGAATTACTACTAACTTTAAGAAGATTATTATTATTTAAGATTAATAGATATTTATAACTCTAAAGAGTATCTACTTTTTTCTTAGTTTTTATAACTTTTACTAAAAGTTTATCCTAATATATAATAGGATTATTAAGCTCCTAACTATACTTATATATAAGGGTAAGGCTTTCTAATAAACCTTTAAATATTAAGCTACTTTTAATATTATAAAGGAGTATTTAACTAACACCTTAATACTAATATATTTTATACTTAATCATCCTATATATTTAGAGATAGATATATCTAATAGTATTATAATTAGTATCCTTACTTAATAATAAGATAATAATAATTAGTACTTTATTAAATACTTTTCTAAAACTATATTTAATATATAAATAAATTATTTAATTTATAATAAAAAACTCTTAGCTATAATATACTCTTTAGAGTTTTAAAAGCCTAAGCTAGCTAGCCTTAAATTAGCCCCCTTTAAGATTATTACTAATCATTATATTTTAAAATTTTATAATATAAAATAACTACTTAATATATAATAAGCTAGATAGGTAGGCCTATTAGCTTAGTTTAATTTTATATTATTCTATCACCCTAGTATATAGAATATATTAGCTAATATATTATCCTAATACCCTAAGAACTTAAAAACCTAAAAAGAATAACTTAATACTTATTATATTATATAAGTTTTCTATAAGGTAGATAAGGATACTAAATTAGGTATATATAATATATTTAGTCTCTAAATTAATAATATATTAGATTATATTATATTAAATACTATTAGTATATTTCTAACCTTAGAGTTACTACTAGTAGATATAAAGAACCCTACTAATATAATAACTCTAAATAAACCTAAGTAATAAACTATAATAGTATTACTAATTCTCTTAAAGTAGTTTAGACCTAAGTTACTAAATAAGCTACTATATATTAATTAAGATTATTTAAGTCTTAAGTATTACTATAATTTAGCTTAGAGAAGTATTAAAGATTAGTGATTCACTAATAATATATATATTTATTACTATAAAAAACTAGTAGTCCTAAATTATACTAAATTATATACTAAAATTATTAATAAGGCCCATTTATACCTTCTAATTATATACTTAAGTTATAATAAGATTATTTAAATTTTATAATAAGAATACTATTAGTTAGGCTTAAGAAGTAATATTATTAGGTTTATTACTAACTATTTATATTACTCCTTAAAATACTCTTATAATAAGATATTAGGTCTACTTTAGTCCCTACCTATACTCCTTCAATTATAATAATATTTTATAGTTAATTTTAAGAGTATATTAGAGGATAAGGTAATAAAGTATAATAACCTATTAGTAATAATAGACTACTTATCTAAGACTATATAGTATATCCCTTATAAAGACACCTATATCACCATATAGATAGCTTACCTTTATTATAAAGGGCCCTTCTAAGTATTTAGCCTTCCTAAATTAATTATTTTTAACCACAATTTATAATTTATTTCCTCCTTTATAAATAAACTATACTATATTATAGGTATATAATAGGAACTCTCCACTATAAGCTACTCTTAGTCCTAGGGCTAGATTAAAAACCTTTACTAATAAATTAACTAGTACCTATATATATTTATAAATTATTACTAAAATAACTAAATAAATACTATCCTAGCCTTAGACTTCACTTAGACCTACCTACTATACAACTTCCTTAATAGGCTCTTACCCTTTAAGGTCCACATAAGCTTTATATCTAACCTACTATTTAGCTAAAAATATTAAACCTAGTAGAAAAATATTAGTTCCCCCTAAAAATAATTATTATAATATAAGGCTTAATATATAGCTTACACACTATAGGGCTACATTAATATAGCTTAAGTAGTAATATAGTAAGCTTAGAAGTATATAACTAAGTAGATAAATTAGTATTACTATAAGTCTAACTTTAGTATAGGTAACTATATTTTTATTATTAAGAAGACTTAGATTACTAATTACCTATATAATAAACTTAAGAACCCCCTTATTTAGTAGTCTTACTACATTATAGGTAATAGTCCTTACCACTCCTTTAAACTTAAAGTTCCTTTAAGCTAGCATAGTTATAAAATATTTACACCTAACTAATTATAACTTAATTTAAAAAACCTTCTCCCTAAATAGGACCCTCTATAGCCTAAGGGTGAGATTATTAATAATAAGGAGGAATAGGAAGTTAAGAAGATATTAATATTAAAAGTATTATAGGGTATTCTATTATATTAGGTATATTAGAAAAGTTAGGACCTAGACCCTAAATAGTACTTAGTTAGTAACTTTAAGTATTTATTAACTATACTATAAGAGTATTATATTATTTACCCTAAGAATATTAGACCTCTATACTAGCTATAAGATTAGTTAGATATATAATTTTATAAAACTAAGGTCTCTAATTATAAGAATAATAATAAGTTAGTCTAGTAGGGTTAATAATAAACTTATATTAAATAGAAATATAGTATTAGTATATATATAATAGAGGTATTTATATATAATAAGGCTATTATATTATAGTTAGCTATTAAAGAAGAAGTAGATAATACTATTAGTTATAGTATACTCTATAAGTATAGTAATAATAATTTTAATAATAAAAATATACTTAAAGGTAAAATTATAATAGGGTAGTAGTAGGGTACTAATTACCCTAATAAATAGGAAAAATAAGATAATTAATTAGGGTACTTATATAGGGTGCTAATTATATAGATTATTAAGTAATATAGAAACTATTATAACTTAGGGTTTTAAGGCCCCTAGTATAGTAGTAAGTCTTAAGGGTTATCCTTATAAGGGCCTAGAAAGTATTATTTAGATAGTTACTAATAAGGTTGTGGGTTTAACCCTAATTGGTGGTATAACTTAACTCTCTCTTTTTTAGAGGGGGGGGATTATTAGAGTTATAGGCTAAACACTCATAGGACCTAGCTAGTAGGTCTATACACTAGGCTTATCTTATTAGCCTAAATAGCTATTATATCTACTATAATATTAAATTATAGCTTTACTACTTCTTTTATATTATTTCTTAAGTAATTATAGTTTTAAATTAATAATTCTTTAAAGATAATTTAAGCCTTCTTTATTAATAGGTCTTAAGGACTATCATACCTATATTAATTTTATACTTATTTTACTAAATAGACTACTAATATATATTAAGTTATTTATTCTTTTAACTTTATTAGTATTTTTAATACTTTTAGTAAGATTAAATAACTATAAATAATAGAGTAGATTTATACTTATATATTTATTAACTAATTTAAGACTATTTTAACTAATTATATATAGTTTTAACTTAGTAATAGTCTTTATTATAGTTCTAACTTCTTATTTTATAGGGTAACTATATTAATTAAGGAGAAATAAATTAAATAAGCTACTTTAAGTATATTTTTTATTATTTATATTATCTAATACTTATTTAAAATATTAATTAACTTTATATTAAGTAAGAAATTATTTTTTATAATTAACTTTATATACTTATAATTATATAATTATTTATAATAGAAATTAGTTAATAAGCTTATATTTATTTATATAAATAATTATATATTTAAGTGTTTAACTAATTAAGGGTTAGAGATTATTTAAGATAAAATTTTTAATTTAGAGGATTATTTTCTTAAATATTAAATAGGGGAGAATAAGCTATAAAATATCTTAGGCTTATTTATACTACTAATCTACCTAATTAGCTATACTAATATTATAGCTTACTTAGTTAGGTATAGTTAATTCTTATAGTTAAAAGAAGCTTCTAATTAGTTCTAAAATATATTAGTTTAGAGCTAAGATAATTTATAGCTTAGAATATTATATTAGGGTGCCTAATTGGATTGTTAGATTGCCTAATTAGTACTAATTGCTAGGAAAATATATTAAATTCGTATGGTAGACCTACTAAAATCGAGGTACCTATAGAATCTTTTAGACCTACTAGACCTTGTGAAATGAAAAGTGGCTGAGAGAGTGAAAAAAACGGAAATTTGAAAGACCCACTTTCCATCACTGGTGGTCGTATTTGACTTGCCTGATGGGGTTCGTGCCGGGTGGGCCACTGCATTCGGATGGTAGCGGATCCCCAAGAGTAGGCGAGTGTGTACCGCAGTACATGGAGACACCTCCCGTGTCGCTGTTGAGCTATAGGCCAAGGAGAAGGACGGGTCTTGCCTGTGGTGGTGTTGGCTCGATGATTTGCAGGCGCGTGGGTGGTGGGCAAGACGGGCGATGTTGCGGCCAAACACCATCGTCTTGTTGTATCGTGATGGTGGGCAGCACATATATGTGTTACTGTGGTGGCTTTCATCTGCCGTATGCTTGAAAGACGCAGATGCCGAAGCCGTGACCCCAGGTCTCAGGTCTCAGGTCTCAGGTCTCAGGTCTCAGGTCTCAGGTCTCAGGATGTCTGCCCCAGCAGGCTGTAAAAAGACGACGAACAATTGCTTTGTCGACGTTGTCATCCGCACCTGGCCCAAGCTCCCACCGGGAGGCGACGATCTTGCCCTTTCTCATCCGGGACCTGGGGGGCTTGGATCTACTTGTTAATAACGCTTGGATCCCGCAATAAAATATATCCAAGTCTGAGCTTCTGCCCGCCCGTCCTTTCAAGCTTTCGCAGCAGACAAAAATCTGCATTCCTGGAGGATCCAACAAGCGTGCACTTCAGGGAAGCAGCGTAGCATAATGAGCGCATGCCCAGGGCTACTTGCCTGCTCGGCCCGGCCTCGCTATTCGACCAGAGAGACAGAGGTACCTCCAGGTTCCCCCCTCCAGGCCCTCAGGTCCCCAGCCCCTCGTTTTGGCAAGCCCAGGTTCCCTGTTTTGACCAAAGGGCTCGAGTTTGCCTGGACTGCAGCGCGCAGAATTGGTCGGTCGTCCATGACTTGCTGGTTGACTGACATGACGGATTGGGTGTGGGAGTGACTTCAAGTCCCTTCAGTCCCTTCTCAGTCCCTTCGTCCCCTTCAGTCCCCTCCCCGCCTGACCTGACGTGCACATCCGCATCGCAGTTGGTCGTCACCTCCAAAACCTGGGCACCTTCCCACGCTCCCACTCTCCCACCACCCTCTCTCCTCGTCCCCCATCTCGGGCTTCCCCCAAAGTCTCGTGTCATCGTCGGCTGCAGCACCTCTCTCAGTCTCAGGTCTCGGTTGGGGGCAACGTTCGAGTATTTTGCTGAAGCAAGCATCCTCTTCCCGCCCCTACGGAGCCAGAGCCACATACTCCATCCCATCTTCCAAGACGTCAGCCATTCCTTTCCAGCTTTGGCGTCTTCTTCGTCAGCCATGTGCAACTTCTTCAACCCTACCTACTCCTTTATTGGCCTGCGCCTCGACTTTGACGGATGCACGATTAGCGAATAGCCTCTCCGACTCCATCCTTCTCTTCTCTCCTCCCCTTTCCACTGTCACAACGCATGACATAAATTTCCCTTCGCACCCTTCTCGAGTCCTCGCATCCAGGTTAACCCACGGCCACCTTGGGGGACCCTTCGCCATTGTTGCCGCTTGGTACGACGTATTACGACTTCATCAAGGGAAAGAAAGACACGTCCTTTAGCTCTCGTGTTTCGACCTTTTTTTGGCCCGCGCCAGCAAGCAGGCTGCATCTTCCCGTAGTCAGAACACGGCTCGATCTCCACCAGGCTTGCTTCGCATGGGAGCATATTCATAACTAACGACAAAGTATCATTATCTAATCATCCACCACAATGCAACCGAAGTATCGAAACATCATCCGTCGAGCCGCAGCATAGAACAACGACCACAAAAAGTCACGGGCCTTGTCGCGGCACGTCCTGCCTGCGCAAGCACCCAAACCGGAATATGACCATCAGCATGGCTGGCGGGTCCCCGTATTCTTCCACTTCGAGCACCATGGCAATCCCCGGGGTAGAGTATATCGTTCCGCCCGGTTCGGAGCATGACGTTGATGCGAGCCCTGAGAGCCAGAGGAGCCAGAGGGTCTTCAAAAGGCACAAGATCCTCCCACATCCCAGGAGCGCAAATGGGAGCTTCTCTAACGGCTCTGACTCTGCAAGAACACCTAGCACGGGGACTCAGAGGTAAGAAGACACTACCACATATGCCTAGCCTTTTGCACGTTGAGCCCTGCTCACCCATGGGAAGCAGCCATACATTGCGACATCAACGCCGGAGGATAAGTGGTGGGGACCTGCCACCGACTCCACCAGCGCATTCCAGAACATCTTCGAGCAGCCACTCTATCCCCCTCTCGGGCTTGAGCCCCCTTCAGACGCCAGCCCAGAGCTCCGAGGACGTGCCCTCCAAGGCCAGTCCGAGCACCCCACCGAATCAACGGAGCCCTCCCACTCCCGACGTAACGCCTCCACAAAGCGCCATCCGGCCTAGACCCTTGATATTGCGGCCGGCTCTCACCGATCGAGTACCTTCCAAGGCTACCACTGAGTCGCGCACCGAATCTTTCAAGACTGCAAGGGAGAGCCCCGAGCCCTCGGACGAGGAGGACGGCCGGTCGACGCTACGTCCAGCCGCGCAATCTGCGAGAACGTCGGAGGTCACAGTCCGGCTTGCTAAAGGCTATACCAATGGTAACGGTAGTGAAAGGCACACCCCAAAAAACCATTCAGGCCCTGGACTAGGTCTGGGACCCAGCTTGGCCGACGAGAACAGCCTCACGCCCAAGGCCCGAGGCGACTTCACCACCTTCGACGGCGATTTCGGGAGCTCGCCCAATGACGTCGAACAGGAATGGGATGACAACCTCATGAGGAATGTGACCGTGCGAAAGAGGCGGCCTAGTGCGCATATCAATGAAAGGCAACACGAGGTTCTAGACGATTTCACTGTCTCACCTACAAATGCCACAAAAGCTGTGCGCGCCTTCCCGCTGAAGGGTAGAATCCTCACCTACGATTCTCCCGACCCCTCAAGAAGCTTCACAGCCCCGGAGAGAGCAAACACGGATGCAGTCACAAGTGCGGATAGCAGGAGGCTTTCAGGAATGTCCTCCAAATCGGCCGCTTCAACGGTAGTAGAAGCGATCCTGGTCGGAACTCCTCCGCGCCGCCAAAGAACGTTGCGCCACGTCAAGCGAGTGGATGCATTGCGCGATTCAATCTGGCAACCGTCGCTTGTGAGTTCAGCAACGACTCTGAACAGTTTGACATCCAGGCGGCAATCTGCAGACCAGGGCAAGGATGTACTGCGCGAGAGCTACGCATCCAACTCGACAGTCAACTCAGTAGGCAGCCGAAAGGCCCGTCGCGATGTCTGGAAGAACGGCGGCATTCCGGTAGTTGTGGTACCCGATCGCCAATCATCAAATAGGTCCAGCAGTCGCGAGCGCTCTTTGCGGTCAGCCGACAGCAGGAGATCAAAGAGCCAAAGCCTTGGCTCTGTGCCTCTGGAAAAGCTGCCAAATGGCCAAGATTTGACCCCCTATTTTGACCGCCCACCCAGACGTGGCCGGTCGATATCCGAGTCGGATGGCTCGACGCCTGGAGATCAGCGCACCATGGACTTTCCTCCTGTCGTCCCCCAAAGGTCATCCTCTTTATCCGCACCGACGAGTCAACCTGGCAGTCGAAGTCATTCAAGAGACGCATCGCGGAATGGTTCGCGGGCCGGGTCACTGACTGCGGACAGCCTCAGAGCTCACAATGCCGTGCAAGCTAACGGATTTCCTACCAAGCCTGCACCTGCGGCGACAGATCGGAACGTCGTTCAGCCATCAGGTTATAGCGAACAGGTTCACCCGCCGGCAGTCACCGTTCACCACGTGCCTTCTCTAGAACACCTCAAACCGAGTGGCGAGCAGGATAGAATCGAGACCCATCAACCACGGCAGTCGGATTCCAGGATAGGAGAATTACTGCTCTCGGCCAAGGCCACACCGTTCTCACAAGCTTCGGTAGAGACGAACGGGACGTCGGCGGCGGACATCGGGGAAGCCAGAGCCATCAGCATGTTCCCTCATCAGAATAGGTCTATCCTTGTGGTTGACCACAGGCCGTCTGAAAGCTCGGATGGCGATCCCGGGAGTCAGTCCACAGAGAGACCGAACCGGCCTACCATCACAACCACGGAGGTTGACGGTATCTCTGTGGATGAGCCTTCTACGCCTCTGGCGCAGCCAACTTTCACTCTGGACAGCGTGGACTCTCCGTTGCGGAACCCCCGAGAACCACCAGAGCCTCCCGCCATCAAGTTCATCCCTGCAACTCCCTCAGGCCTAACGCCAGCAGAAGAGAAGACCAAAATGCTGGGCAACTTCTACGATGAGCTAGATGAGAAACCTAAGAAGGCGCCTTCCCTGGTCCGTCGGGCACTGAGCAAAAGACGGCATTCGTATGCATCGTATGGGCCTTCTCCAAACCGTGACACTCGTCCTGGCCTCCTGGCAAGGACCTTGTCCCTGAGTAAGAATATGCGCAAAGGTACCATGGACGACTCGGAGATGGACCAGCCATACGCCGAGTCGCTGCCACATGAGCAGCCTATGGATGAGACCCGACTTCACCCTGACTGGCGGCCATCGTATTACTCAGGTCACTACGACGATGACGGGGTTTATGACATGGAGGGCGAGGACGAAGAAGAGGTCATGCGATATCCGGCCATTGACAACCGGCCCCCTCCACCGAAGAGAAGTCTTAGTGAGCGCATGAAACGGACTTTTGCCATCATGCCTCTTCAAGACGAGGAGGACTTCATTAGCGGTCCGGACAGGAGGACAATCAGACGGACTCCCAGTGGCAACTTGCGGGTAGTCAAGCATCGTGGAAGTGTGGGCTCCCTTCGCAAGAAGGCGAGTAGATCGGAGCGCCCCTCGACCGCGCCTGATGGAGACGGACGCCGTCGGTTATTTTGGTCCCGATCCAACAGCCTGAGCAGCATCAGAGGCCAACACGCCGGTACCAATGCAAACGGTACTGCAGATCGCGCGACTCCTCCTCGGACTTCTGAGACCCGAAGGTGGTCCATGTCTCAAAACTTGGGAGCCCTGACACGGCGCTTAAGCGATAAGAGGCGTGAGAAACGGAGCAATGAGTTACGGAAGAAGATCAGTGGCCCCCGGGAGGTTCGTGACGGCGTGGTAGACGTGATTCGCCAGGATGGCTATCGGCAGGCCTTCTCGCAGCCACGGAGAATGCCCCAACGGGTCGACGGGAGCTGAACCACGACCGACGGTAGCAACCAGTTCATCAGGCAAGTGTGGTCAATGGTCCAATCCGGGGCAGCTGGAATGGGTACTGCTGAAGTAGTGGAGTCGCACCAGCGGCTCGCAGCATATCCCTAATTCAATTGGCTCGTCACACTGGAGTTGCATGGAGCACAGCAGCCAGTGATGGTCAAAGGTCTACCCCACGGGCAACCATTTTACGACTTTATGTGATTTACTTTTCATGACGGACTTACATTTCTTGGGCGGAGGGTCTTTTGCTTTTCATGATTGCCGGCACCTATACGCTCCATGCCACGACGTGACGACAGGATGTATAAATGGTTGGGGGGGGGGCAGACTCGGCGGAGGGCGGCAATTTCACTTTGGCGTTGGACTGACGAGCATGGCGATTTCAATGACACGCGCACGGCAAGGCGGTACGACTGACAGCTTTCCCCACTGGCCCTCTTTCGAGATGTTCCACACAGAGAGAGGGCAGGATACAGAAAAGAATATTTTCGATGTGCTTTCCCCTCTGTTTTGCATATTGCGCAGCACTGAAAAACTACGGAGGAGAGCCAGAGCGATTTGGAATTATTTGTCTTGATTACCGTTGCTTTCTTTGCTTTTCCTTTTGAGCACGTCAAGCTGGCACGGACGGACGACTTGGATGATGGAACGACTTGAGCCTTTACCCACTGTATACTATAGATAGCCTTTCCATGTATCTATCTGACTGGCAGCTGATGAATGATACCTAACGGCCTTTTGACGAACAATTTATCCGAAGCCCTACTGGGCTGTGTTGCGTAGAGTGAGTTGGCAGTTCATCTCGATGGTCTCGCTCCAGGCCCCTGGTTATGAACCCTGTCTGCCAAAGCATCTTGCTGGTCCACGCGCTTCGTACAAAGCCTAAAGCCGAGTACGGATTTTGACTGCGTGGAAATGGAGCAAAACAAATCGGGGAGAGGCTTATCTCTTATCCCAACGCTGTGGTCTTTCAACCATGCGTTGCTCGTCGAGGACGGCTGTCCACCCTTCAATTATCTGCTGTCTAGCAGACTTAATGGCCTCCACTTGATTCAACACTTCCGTGCGTTTTCGATTCGAACGCACCAACAATCTCGATATTTCTCTTTCGATTTTGTCTCGACCTTGTGCTCCTGCCAAGCGACCAACGCCAAACGCCATTCTCCCTAGCCATGCTTCCTCGGCATGTATCTCAATCCGCCATCGGCGCACGAAAGGAATGATTCAATACACAGAAATCCCAGTCCTGGCCCCGACTGACGATCTCGCTGCTCCTTTGACGACTGGACCCTGAACCAGCCCCGCATCATCATCTTCCCTCTCCCCCAGGAGGCCCCAGATGAGGTGGTCCCCCAGCAGGATTGAAAGGTGGCACGCCCCCAGGAAATCCACCAGGAGGCGGGAAGGGGAAGTTCGGCGGTGCGCCGGCGCCTCCAGCACCAGGAGGAGGAAACGGCAGGCCACCGGGGGGCGGGAACGGCAGCCCGCCAGCGGCACCAGGCGGAGGGATCGGCAGAGGTGGCATGTTCGGCGCGCCGGGGCCGCCAGCAGCACCGCCGGGGGGAGGAGGGAACGGCGGGAACGCGCTGTTGGAGCCTGGACGGACGGGCGGCGGGAAGGGGAAGTTGCCTGGTGGCGGTGCGCCCGGCGCGGAGGGTCCACCGGGACCGCCTGGCAGGGCTGGGAACCCGGGCGGCGGGATGCCCCCTGGAAACGGCGGGGGGAAGGGCATGCCCGCGGGCGGGAAGGCGCCGCCGCCAGGCTGGTTCTGGGGCAGCATCGGGTTGTTGTGGGCCTGGCCCTCGGCGGCGTAGGAGGAGGTGATGGAGTCGATGACTGATTGGGCTTTCTCGTGGCCGATCTCTGCAGGAAGCATGAATGTCAGCGCGCCGTACGAGGGACAAGAGGAAGAGAGTCGGGGGAGATCGAACGTTGGTAGTAGTCTATGACATTACGCAGGTGGTTGCGGCCGCTGTTGTGTGCTTTGCGCACGCTCATCGAGTCGTGAGTGAGGTAGACATCGCAGTAGTCGCAGAAGACTAGAGAGAAACTTTCGCGTTAGTTGATGGTTCCTGAGAGTATCCCCATCGATGGGGCATCACTCACACTTCGGCATCTTGAATGCGCTTCTCTGGCTTTGCTGGTGTGGTTGTTGTGTTGAGCTCTGTCCCAAGCCCTGGTCGTGTCGCGAAGGTTGGACAGTCGTGTGTGGAGGAGTGCAGCAGTAGCAGCAACAAAGAACTGGAGCATGGGCAAGGCTGAAGCCGGGCAAGGCTCGAGGGGCAAGTGGACCCATATTAATGTTGGTGCGACTAGCCTGATTGGCGGATAGTGCGGGAGCTACCCCTGGCCCGGAGCTAAGCCGTAAGTGAACGCGACACCTTTGCAGTAACTGAGGACCTTCCAGAACCGCTGTTGAGAAAGCCAGGCTGTAACTGTCCCCCAAGAAAGCTCCCTCCCGCCACACACAAACAGCGTCAACCCACAACAACCATGGCGCTCCCACGATCGCTGCTGCAATACATCTGCAGCTTGGTCCTCTTCATCGCCTGCGCCAATGCATTGAAGTTTGACCTGCAGGCAACGTCACAATCACACGACAGCAAGAAGGAACGATGCATACGGAATTTCGTCGCCAGGGACACTCTGGTGGTTGTGACGGCGATCGTCAGTGGGACCAAGGGAGATGGCATGCGGGTGAACATGCACGTGAGTCGCCCTCCACATCGCCTGCGCTGCTGTCCCGCCGGGAGAACAGCGACCTGCCTTGTCCTGAATTGATGCTGACAGCTGTTGTCGCTCGTGTCTAGATCCGTGATGCGGTAGGAAACGAGTACGGCCGGCCACAAGACGTCGCCGGCGAGCAAAGGACGGTCTTCACGTCTCACGCGGATGCTGCGTTCGACGTCTGCTTCGAGAACCTGTTGACAGGATGTACGCAATATCCGCCACCATCGCCACAGGCATAGCCAACGGCGACTACTGTCCCTTATCACCAGTATGAGAGAGAGAGAGAGAACCCATCACTAACATGCAAGCCTGCAACAGCCCGAAACATCCAGGACGCGACCCGCCACGTGGAGCTCGACGTCGACATAGGTGCCGACGCCAAGGACTGGTCCGCGATCCAGGCCACCGAGAAGCTCAAGCCGGTCGAGGCCGACCTTCGCCGTATGGAGGAGATGGTCTCCGAGATTGTGGGCGAGATGGACTACCTGCGGACGCGCGAGCAGAAGCTGCGCGACACCAACGAGAGCACCAACAACCGCGTCAAGTGGTTCGGCTTCTGCACCACCTTCATCCTGATCGTCCTCTGGGTCTGGCAGATCCTGTACCTGCGGGCGTACTTCCGGTATGTGCCTTCAAACACTTCTCTGCCCTTCCACTAAGTGATCTGGTACTGATTATTGCTGTCCTACAGGTCCAAGCACCTTATTTAAAGAGAGAAACCCTCGGGCACGATGGCTTATGATTCCCGGAGTTCATGAACTATATGGTTGGGACAAAAGCAGTCGGTCATGGTCATGCGGGAGTTAGCAAAACATATGTATACTTGAGTCGGCAAACACATGCAATGGTGGATAGCTACGAGATGAATGGGTCATGGTCTGGCAACCTGAGCTCCTCAGTGCTGTTCCGAATACCGTGAAAATATGCCGTGTGATTTTGGGCGTACATGTCGCGAATGGAATTGACCAACGTTGAAAACAATGCTCGCGTGCGGGAGACGGCACAGCAGCTTCGGCCGTGTCTGGTCTATTGTCTGTTCGCTAACTTGGAATGTACTACCTGCCGCCCAGAACAATAGCATACCTAGCGGCCCTTTCACGAGATCGGTCCGTGCGACCTGTTCCGAGGAGATTTCAGCGCCCGCAGTCGGATGATCCCTGCTGATGTATGTCTGGGCCCCGATGCCGAGATGCAGAAGACGCCGGGCGGGATCACGGCAGGCCTCGGTACTTGGGTGAATAATCTATGACGGCACTGGACCCCTGGTTTCTACATTTTGCATTGTTTTGATAGCCGACTCCAAACCCTCGTAATTCCCCCCACGACATTGGCCGTGGTTCTCAGTCATTCACCAGGACACCAGGACACCAGGCATCCCCGAACATTACGACTCACCCCGACCACCATGATGTCTATCCCCCGCGCCCTCCGTCCGGCTACGCGGCGCATCCTGAGCGCCCGCCCCGTCGCCGCCATCGCCGTGCCGGCACGGTGGCAGTCCAACAACAGCGGCCCCTTCGACCCCGTCCCGGGCCACGAGATGGCTGTCGGCGAGCTCGAGGGTGCCAAGTTCAAGATTGAGCCCCTGCGACGGACTGGAGAGGACGCAGAGACCATGCGCGCCAGGTTAACCTGTACGTCCATTACCTCGTCGTCTTCAGCGCTCTCCTCTGCTCTAGGCGGAGGATGGCCGAGAGCAAAGCTTCCTCTTTGACCACCCTTGTATACGCATGAATGCTTGTTTCCTTAGTACTTGCTAACACATTCATGACACCCACCCACAGACCAATCCCGCAAGCGCGGCACCCTCGAGTCCGACCTCCTCCTCAGCACCTTCGCCGCCACCTACCTGCCGCGCATGACCCCCGAGCAGATGCAGCAGTACGACCGGTTCCTGGACGAGAACGACTGGGACATCTACTACTGGGCGACACAGCCCGAAGACTCCTCCCCAAACAACACCCCGGCTGCGGGCCTGCAGAACTCAGAGCCCTACCTGAGCGACCAGGGAGGTGTCGCCGCCACCAGCAACCAGAAATCAAAGCTTGAGCCGGCCAGCCCGGCCAAGGGCGAGTGGGCGCAGACCATCGGGACCTTCAAGCCCGCGTTCAGGCCAGTGCCGCAGCGGTGGAAGGGCAGCGAGATCCTGGCCCTGCTGAGGCGGCATGTCAAGGAGAGGAGCGCGGCTGGTGTGCTGGGGAACAGTGATAGGGATAAGGCCGAGGGCATGGCGTTCATGCCTGCGCTTGGTGAGAGGAAGTGATGGGCCCCGTCCCAGGGAGGGGTCTGACGGCTCAGTGGATGTAGAGAGCTCCAGTTGAAACCATGTATAGGAATCTGTTATGGTCCTGCGGCCCGAGTGTTTGAGGCATGCTGGGCGGACGGCTAGGCGGGCCTCCGTGTATACACAAGTATTGTATTAAAGGAAGGGGTTGTTCATGGATGGTCAGAAGCACTGTCATGCTGTATGCAGCTTTGTCATTCGCATGTGGGTATTTAGGAGGGCAGTATGTACAACGTAGGTAGGGTAGGTGGTTCATCAGCCTTGCAACAACCAGTTCAAGTTCATCTGGTTTGAAGGGTTCTGCAAACCCGATTTCCGCCCAGCACATCCAATAGGACCTCCAGCGTCCTCCTTTCATAAACTGTCGTCACATCGTGTGAAACTGCTTCCGGAGTCAAAGACGATTCGCTGCAATAATGGACGGTGGCCGGCCTGCCTCGGTAGCGCTTGGGATCAAGCAGCTTGTGGATGCATGCAATCCATCCGTCTCACTTTTCTTCCGAGACCGTAGAAAATTCCTGTCGGTCCTCACAGCCAGTGGTCGAGCCTATCCTCCATTCTCCGGCAATATTCTGCTCAGACTCCTCAGCACTTCCATCGTCGGCAGTGCTTTCGTGCCCGCCGCCTGCCGCTCCTTCTCTTCTCGTTCCTTTAACCTCTCCGAGCTCAACGCTAGGACCTTGTCCGCCTGTCGACCCGCCGTCACTACTCTCAGGTCCATCTTGTGCACGCTGTCCGCGAGATGGTCGACCTTAAATTCCACCCCTGACTGGATAGTCTGTAGCCGTGATCTTGTGGTTGATTTCAGATGTGCAAACGACGACGACGGGTCTGTCAAGGATTCGAGCATTTTAACCTCCTCCGCATCGAGGAGTGTTGTGTCTGGTAGTGGCGCCTTCTCGACGTCGCCGTCTTCTGGATATAGAGGCGAGACTTGCGGTAGAGGTGCCTGCAAGGCACGCCATGATTTCCGAGTCTCCTTTAATCTGTTTTGTCTCATTAGCACTCGCACATAGTTGCGACTCGAATTGAGAGTACCCACCGTTTTATGCGTGCTTCCAGCGCAGCAATCTTCTCCTCGTGCTCGACATTGACCGGATTCGGCTTGATGACCACAGGCCTCCTTGGAGCAGCGGCAGCAGATGGTTCGTCCTCCCTGCTAAACCAGTCTGAGAATTCCGACTTGGACCCAAAATCCTTCAAGAGCGCATCTTGTATTGCACGAGCACCCAACACCGCGGGAGCCCCAGCTGTTCCGTGCTTCGGCTTGTCGCTCAAGGCCCTCTCCCCACACCATGTCAGGAGTTGCTTCATCCTCCGCGGTTCGCTAAGCCCCTCGGACTCGATGTGTTTGAAGAATTCCGACGCGCTGACCTCCCGGTGTGGAATCGCGCTGTGGCCGCTCTCGATCAGGGAGCTGGCTCTCTTCCCTCGCAGGCCTACGCTGCTCCGCCGCCCGCCACCTGCGCCTTTGCCGCCCTTCTTGCGAAATTCCGCGTTCCGCGCGTTGATAGGAGTGTCGCTAAATGGCAGCGCTATCTTCTGCGCATTCGGGTCTCTCTCGAGGGACTTGTCGACTTGCTCAGGGGTCGCTTGTGGCTCATCTTCGATAGGTGGCGCCTCTTCCTTGCGCGACTTTTTCCGGGCGCTCTTCCTCGTGCCCCCCTCCTTAGATGCTTGCCTTGCCCCGTTCGTTCGTCTCGCAGATGTCGGCGCAGGGGCAGGCTCCGGCCCGGGCTCCTCCTCAGCAATGTCTTCAGCAGGTGGAGACTTTGTCCTCCGCGGGCCACGCTTCTTTGGCACCACCAATGGCTTATCTGGCACTATTGGCGAGGAATCGCGCGTCCTCCGTGTCTGCCGCTTAGAGGTCCTCAGCGGTAACGTCTCCTCCTGACTTGGTGGCGGCGGTGATGATGATGCAGCGCGTTTTGTGCCGTTACGAGGCCTTCCTGGTGCTTTCTTCGCTGCAGACTTTGCTGCCGGTTTCAGTTCTGGAGCAGGCGGGGACGCTGGGGACGACACCGTCTTTTGTCGCTTTGATCCGCGCGTAAATAGGAAATCGCCATCTTGTTCGTCGTACGCTGCTGCCCACGAATGACCTTGTTAGTACCCTTTCATCTTGGATCGCCGGCCATCAGCTGGAGCTCTACATACTCGCAAGGCGCTTTGCGGCGGTTGACCGGGTCGGCCTAGCTTGATTGCTCATGCTCAATGCTTCCAGAGGGTGCCGGGTCCGCACGACGGTCGTCATGGATGAGATCTCAGTGGTGGGCGCATTCAAATGAGGGTGCTTGGGGGGAATGGCGGCGGTGTGTCGCCGTCGGCGTCGCGTGTTATGGTCGCAGGTGTGGTCGCCGTGGGCACGCGGGTCAGAGCCAGAGGCGGTGGTGGTGCCCCTCGCGACTGCTCCCCCAGCGCTGCACGACGCGTCGAAATGGTGAATTGATTCTCGAAATGTCGTGTGTTTCAGTACTGCACATCAGATGCCGGGATTTCTGCGCGCTTCTAATCGATGCTGGGCGCTTGCGACGCAGGCTTGTGTGCTTTTGCAAGGTCAGTAGTGGTTGGGGTCCTTCGACATGCCGCGGGAACGGGCTGCCCCCATCTAGAAGGCGTCTGCGTCTTTCCCCAAGGCCGACTGTTTACTACCGTACAACCAAAGCGACTAGCGCTAAACCAAAACGGGCGCACCAAGACCCACCAAACAGCACCGACTTGCAGGAGGGAGGGAAAGTTCGCCCTCAGTCAGAACGCCAACGATTTCATTCATTCATTCAATGGAATTGCTTACAGAATTACTCTTTTCTTCAGAGCCGCCAATCTCATATTCAATCGCTAACGGACCACCCACGTCCTACTGAGGCCAATGCACACGACAACTAAAATCCATTATATAGGCTAGAGTAAAGACACGTATTGCTGTTGCTTTGTAGAACTCAAAAAATCTCGGGTCCCGTTGACCTTGACTTGCCATATGCTGCTATTGAGTCGTCGAGGCCAGGCACAGAATTCTCGCGCGGACAGACGACAGTAACCGTAGCCGACACCTGCGTGCAATATCATAAATCCAGGCCTGAGGATCCAGGTCATCTCGAACACCTCCCAGAACGCCACAAATAGACTGTGCAGACCACACCGAGAACGCCCCCTTTTCCGTATGTATGCCCTTGGACCGTAAAGCAGAGACACCTTGGTTCCCCCTTTGTCCCCTTGTGATGGACTGCTCCGTATACTTTTTACAGCCAATGCCCGCTAAGCCAGGGAATGTCACCGTGAAGAAATAAATATGTTACAACCAAATCGCAAGCCTTCCTTCCTGGCGCAGCGTGGAAGACTTGCATCCCGCCAGAGACCCCTCGGCTATGAGAAGCGACGCTGACCTGCCTGGGCAGGCATCATCTGGTGATTTGGCATTGGTGCAGCCATCCCGTAAGGGTTCATCTGGGCGTTATATGACTCCATCCCGGCCATATAAGCACCTTGGAGTCCCTGCTGTTGCGTCACAGGGCAGTCCTTATGTGCCAACAGCAGTGTTTTCAAGTTGACGACTTCCTCCCTGAGCGCAGCAATCTGCTGTGTCAGCTGGTCGTTCTCCGTCTGGTAGAGATCGACCTTGTTTTGGAGATTCGCCAACCACTGCTTCTTACGCTGACGACATTTGAGGGCGGCAACACTGCGTTTCATTCATTAGCTTTCAACTCTTTTAAGACACATCAGACCAGGATACTCTCGACTCACCGATTACGCTCGAGGAAGTTCTTTCTTTTCTCTTCCTCGGTCATCTTGTGCTTTGGCTTGCTGTCTCCGCCAGCATCATCATGGTCGGAGTCATCCTCCCCTGGCTCGTCAGAGTTGACGGATGGCGGCGCATCGACACTGCCGGTCTTCGCCTTCTTGCTTGCCGGGGCCTTGGCAGGGGCCTCATCCGCCTTTCGCCTGCCATTGGTCGTGGCAGCTCCAGAGCTCGAGTTGCGTTTGCCCTTGCCCCTGGTGTTTGGCCGGGCGTGCTCGCTCTCGTCCGACTGCGCACTTGCGGCTTCGCTAACACCACGAGAACCTCGGCCGTTGTGAGTGGAGTTGCCATTCATGTTGGAGTTGGGGTGTTGGACAGCAGGAGCCGGGTGGCCGTGATCTGCTGGCTGAGGCGGTAAGGGATACTGGCTCTGTTGCTGAGCGCCGTTCCTGCCTTGCGCCAGCATAAACAGGCCGTTGGCGGCGTCGTTGTCGTGATTATCAAAAGGTCCAGTAGGCTTAGCCTCGGACTTTACGGCGGGTGCACCGTTGCTGAGCTCCTGTGGCTGTGACGTCGCAGGAAGGGGCTGTTGGGCTTGTTGTTCTCGCTCAGCAGCAGCCGCCCTCATTGCGGTGCGGTGGAAGTCAACAGTGCTTGGTGTGGCACCACCGCCAGCGAGGTTGAATATAGCAGCCGTGTTAGGGCTGCCGACCACAGGGAACATAGATCCACTCCCACCAGGGGTCAAACCAGTCCGAAGCGAGGACTCATTTGGCGTGGGAAAGCCACCGCGGAATTGGTCGCCAAAGTAGTCGGTCTGAGGGCCTGACAGCATGGCTGGGCTGAGCGGCCCGGTACGCAACGATCCACCGCCCCAGTTGAAAGGCGTCGACCCAGTACCGGGCAGCAGCGACGAGGGCGAGGTGATGGCAGCGACAGGAGGCAACTTGGTGCCTCCTGGGGTCTCGGGAGGACCGCCGTTGGCGCCGAGTGTAGGATCACCACCGAATGACCTCTCGAAGGGGTTGGGCTCTTGGTTCAACGAGCCTCCGGGGCCTGACAAGCCGAAATAGTCGGGCGTGTTCCCCTTTGCCGCCTGGTTGGGACGGGGAGGTGGCGCGAGCGGCTTAGCGGGTTCGCCGTTGGTCGGTTCGGTCTTCGCTACGATCTCTGAGGGTTTGGAGTCGGCCGCGGCATCTAGAAGTGGGAAAAATACACGTCGGCATGGTGTTCCAATTGAATGAGGAAGGAATTCAAGTGCACGGTGATGGTGATGGGCGGTGGTGGGTTGGTTGTGGCGGTCCGCGGGTAAACGGCCGGTGATGGACAGAGATGATGACGACGGTGGTTATGACGATGATTGGAGCAGACAAAGAATGGGTGGAGGGGGCTGCAGCAGACTAACCTGGGCGGTTTGTGGTAGCATTGGTTGTTTTGGGCGACTTGGAGTCGCTATCGCCAGCCATTGTGGTCGAGGAATTGGTTGATCTGGCACGAATGAGGGCGGGTGAGGGCGATGACGAAATGGGACAAGAAAGAGCGTCGCAAAGAGGAGGTAGGTGGGTTAGGTGGAAGAAAGTTAAAATGTCCTCATGAGGTCACTCCTCTCGGGAGGAGTTAGGTGACACAAGCCGAGGGAATGGGAGCGACTGGAGAGGGCCGGGGCTGTTAGTCCGGCTGGCTGCTGGCTGGGCTGGCTGGCTAACTGACGCGGGCCGATCGATTTGAATGACAGGCGATAGACCAGAACGACGGACGGGTACGACGGGCTCAGCTCGCTGGGTCTGAGGGTTGTTCACACGATGCAATGGTATGTTATCTGGGCGGGCGCTGTTCCTCTCCTTTTTTTTTTTTTGTTTCCTGCGTCTCCTTATCTCGTGCAGCCTGTCTCACAAGGCAGGCAAGAGAAGAGATCGCGGGCAGGGTGGTGGTTATTGTGGTGGAACGACGTGGCAGTGACGATACCACCTCCTGGACAGAAATACCGGGTGGGCAAGTGGCCGTGCAGAATAGGTGCAGCACAAGGTCAGGTCCGGACCAGAATACAGGTCCAGGTGCCAGGTCCGGTGTGGTGGTTGATTTGTGGGTGCGGGCGCTGCGTGGGCGAGCGTGGGCGTGCGATCGATTTGCCTGGTTGCGTAGCAAAAAAGAGTTGAGGGAAGAGAAAAAAAACAAGACGTCACGGATTTGGGGCGATGACGTGGTGTGGGCAGTGGGCTCAGTAATAAATGGCAAGGAACGGGCCCGGTGCCCACCCCCGTTCTGGCTCCTGCCGTTCTGCCCTCGTCTGGCTCGCCCTGTCGCCCAGTCGTCCAACCAGGCTTGCCAGGCCTGCCAGGCCAGCAGCTGCCTCCCTCCCTCCTTCTCCTCCTGGCCTTCCTATCCTGCCACTCAAGAGATTGAAATGGGGCCTGGCACTAGCCCTTCTAACAGGGCCTAGCAGAAGACTGCAACACGGGGCAGGGAAGGTACTTTTTCTCGCCAGAGGCTGCGGGCCGCAAGCCAGGTACAGTACAAAGTGCCGTGCTCCACGCCTTCGAGAAAACGGGAGGCAAAGTTATCGTTTCCACATTACAAAGCATCCAGACTGGAGCAATGTAATCCCTGTGGCGGGGACTCCAAGTCTCGCATTATTACCGATGTCCCCAAGAGACTTACCGCGGTACACTACCTCGTCCTTCTCCTCACCTCAGATGTCGCCCGCTTCACGCTCGACTGCAGGTCACCATCTCCGCCTCTGCTTGATCGGGCCGCAATCTGGCAAGATGTGAAATGAAATATTCACGTCTGCCCGCGCCATTTCGGCCGAACCAGGTACTAGACGTGCTCCTTGAGCGCTTGTTCTGTCCGTTGCAAATGTCGTGCTCCGCATCGAGCTTGTCGCTGCACTTCTCAACTACTTGCCGTCAGAGGTAACGGTACAAGCTTGTCGCAAGTGCAACCCCCTTTTCATCCGTTGTACCAGCACCGTGTGAACTTGGTTCCCGCACTCAGGTCCAGCCGCGGTCTGAGGAAAATATCATCCAATTCATAAATTTCCCTGAGTAGATCACCGATTACCCTATGTGTCTGATCTTCCAGGACACGACGGCCTCGGGTGCAAATCATCTCTCCCAGCCCGATATGGCTCTCAACGGTGCTGTCCGTCCGTTCTAGACGATATCGCTAGTGGAAGTCGGTGCGTTTCGTGGTGGGCGGGTGTGGCATTCGGACGGGCACGAGCACAAGGACGGCCACGGGAAGCCACTCGCTGCCTTGGGATCGCATCTCGATCTCTCGACGACTTCGTGCGAACCCAGCTTGGCACACTCGTGACCGGCCCAGCCGGCCGAGCCACCGGGCGGGAAACACGGACGAGATGCTCCCAGGCACCCAGCGCCAGCCAGGATTCCAAAGTCTCCAGTCGCATCTAGGCCCTGTTTTATTGTCACGGAATTCCAGGCGCGTCGGTGAAGTGGGAATCCTACAAGATCATCACAGCACTCAGACTTGGCGCACAGTGGCATCCTGGGTGACAAAAGAACAGAAAACCCCCCACTTCAGCCTCTACCAATCCGGGGCCTCGTCTCCCGCCAGGCTCTGAAATTGCGTAGAGCGGAAACACAGCATGCGTCTCCGGCACCAGGGATCATGATGGTTGTCAATCAGGAATGTGCCTCCGCAGCAAGACCGGCGTGCACCCAGCCAGTGACTCTTCCCCACCCTCCTCGCAGCAACACGTCGGTGTCGACTACGATCAAGACCTCGCCGTCTGATCGAGCACGAGTCGACACATTCGTGGTGAGGGCTGGCTGAGTCCTTCTTTGTCTCTTGCCGGTCACTCGGTCTTCGCGCGCCCTCGCTACCTTGGGGCTGGCACACACCGTTAAGGGGCACTGTACATTGACAAGCCGTCACCCTCACATCATCCCGACCTATGACGCAAGACAGACATCCCTTTGCGTGGAAATCACCTTTGTCGCATGCGCGCCCGCCCAATCAGGTTAAGGCGCGAAAGGATAGGATGCCGGAGCTCGCAGGACGTCCACACCATAGACTGAGGAGGACTGCTCGGAGCCTGGGATCTACTGGCACAGAGGCTGGCACGAGATTCGCTGGGCGCCTCTTCTGCCTTCCCTGTCCGCTTCCGTGGACGGCCATTGCGCCTCGCAGGTAGCAACACCACGCGGCCTGGCGGCATGGCAGTCCCTCGAAACCCGGGCGGGGTTGTATGAACTGCCAGCTGGTGTGCGCCAAACTTTATTTCTGCCCACAAGCTCCGGCACAAACAGAGCTGTGGTCTGGCGAGTTTGACGAAACTGATGAGTTATTGTGATGATAAAAGGAATATCCCAAATCTTGCTCAGGCCACTCCCCGTCCGCCACTGTGCTGACCTGGGGTTGATTCTGCCCCCCGAGCGTGGCACAAACTAAGTTTCGAGGACACTTCCTTGGCGACACAAAGTTAAGATCTTGACTTGGCCTATTAACGTCCGTTTCACGCGTCTGTCCTATCAGTCCCTGAGAGTTGAGCAATTGAGTCTACGAAGGCAAAGCACTCGGCGTTGCAGACAAACAACTTCGTATCAAGCAGCCTTTCGGGGACAGCTGGCGCGTTTTTGGAAGACCAACCCACGTGTCATGATAGGCGAGCTCAGATCTGATCTCCCACGCCAGCAACTACAAGACGTCATGGCCACATGCGGCTCCGCATGTCTTGCCGCTTTGCACTCCTAGGTCCCGTCTCGTCTAAGTCGGGATTGCCGGTCCGCCCTACGGCCTTGTCTTGGGTCACGATCCAAACATGCTGCATGCATGTAAGATCAGATAAATGACTGATGCGATTCGGTCTGCGATAGGAAAAGCTGCGTGACTTATTCCGTGAATCTCTCCCAAAACTTCGATGGGGGGGGGGGGTTTTTCGCGCTTCGGGTTTGACTCTAGTTTACTGGCAACTGCAGTGGCTATTTGCACATGTGAACAGCTTCCAGAGTTGAGGATATAATCCCCAGTTTACAGTTTTACACGGTCATGCCACGCAGCAGGTGAGGCATTCACTACTCCAACGATAAATTTCAATTAAACGTCGAGCGAAATATATTGTGATCACCTTCTCAGAGGTGCGAGGCCTGGTCTTCACGAACTATGCGGAAGCCGTGTCGAGGCGCGTGAACCCGAACCACCGGGGATCCATGGAGTTCGGTCTTCGTCTCAAACACGATTTCTCTGCTGTCCAGCCTCACGAGAGCCCCTAAGTCCTTGTGTGACGAACCAGTATCAAGTGGGAATACCACCACCCGGTCGCCCCTCTTCAGGCCCAGGGCTTTTATAAGCGGCTCGCTGTGTACAACCTCTGTAGCGCTGTCCTCGAAATACGAGGCTAGTATAATGGTTTGCGCCGCCTGCTCCCCGGACACAGTAGGTACCTTGCCCAGTTTCTGGCTCGCAGCATGAACGGTCTTTTCAAACCGTTCGATCCACGCGAACACCCTTGGAAATTGCGTCTTCGAGATCTGATCGGCCGGCAGCGCCCCGGGAGGCCGTTCAGCCAGTGGAGCGGCCAGATGGCCTCGATGTCAGCCAGGCTCGGCCGCTCGGTCTTGAGAACCCAGTCCCTTCCATCGGCAAGCAGGGTCGTCTCCAGCAGCTCAAAAACGTTGCGGAGGTCGTTCAAGGCCTCAGGCCTAGCAGTTGGTGATTTTGAAGCAAGCGCGGCCTTTCCATTCATAAAATCGGCGCGGTCTTTGAGAAAGTTGGGGTCCTTCATAATGGGCAGCTCGCGAGGGAGCAGGGACGCCGCCCAAGCGAAGACGCCGCCGTCGACGCTCAACACCTCCAGCAGGCGCTCGATGGCGCGCTTTTCTGTGTTCTCCGCCGCGCCCAGCATTGGACTGCTGGCTGGGTAGGACTCAAGCTTCTGCAGGATGAGGCGCGTGTCCAGATATACATCCCGCCCGACGGACATTAGTGGGATCCGGCGGTATTTGATTCCTAGCTTGGAAACATCCGGCCGCGGCATGATTGGAGGTTGCATCTGTTCTCAAGCTTTTAGCTATACATATTGAAGTACACTCGAATGAGGATGGTCTCACGCATTGTTTGTACGGAATGCCACGCAGCTGAAGGTACCATACTATTCGCCTCGCATATGGCGAGAACGGATAGTGGTATAGAATAATCGGATGCTCTGAAGCCATTCTAAACTGCTCGCTGTCTACCGGCCTTAGAAGAGATAATCAGACATGCAGAATAATTCACGACGATGAGACAACGAGCAGCTAGTAGCCTTTTCTATCAAAGCGGTCCCGGGCCTGACCTCGTCAACCGCGGGCGGGCGGTTGAAACGTGCCTCGGCATGGAACCACACTACTCCCCAAGCGCAGCCCCACCAGGTGACTGCAGGGGAAGAGGACCTCGGGTTTGTACTTTCACAGTACACGGGACACCAAAGATCGTTGAAGTTTACATCGGCAAACGGATGAATGGTCACCCCTTGCCAATATGGTCGTCCTTTGGTGCCGACACAACAAAATGCGACTACGCCAACATGGGACGTTAATACTGTCGAGAGCGCACACACGTAGCAACACAATGCGTCGTACCATTGCCCACCATCAGATAATTGCCACTTTAGGAAAGTTTATGGCTGCGCACAGGCACAACAAAAGAATAACAAGCAAAAATTCACGAATTTCATGTGGATTGACTTTCGAAATTAAGAAATGCAAGCGTAATGCGTGGCTAACACAAAGTGAACTCCAAGGGAACTTGTTCGCAATATGCGTCGTGTAATAGAATTGAGCCTTGTTCTCTAGCCTCGGAAACGCTAAGACTTTCCTATCCTCGACAGTCAGTCACTATGCAAAGAAGCTTGAAGGGTTTCAATACGCTGAGAGTAAACGTCTCCGACTGTGGGCAATTAGAAATTCCTAGTAGAAAGAACACAAACAAGGCCGGTGCTCAGAAGCCAAAGACATGTACCATCCTGTGAAACTCTGGCAGGATACGAGAAACTACCAGGATTTCAATGCGTTTTCTTTGTCTTTGTCTCTTTTGGACACACCTCATCTGTGTTTCGCTGTCTTGGGAATCCGGAACATAATTGAATATCTCTCTTTGCTCGTGAGTGCTGTGCTGCTGTTGTTCACAGCCCCAGGCCAGCGCCTGAGACTATCTAAGAAATTACTTTGGACTACAGTTGAGTCTCTTTTGCACCAGCCTTTTTTAGCTACGACGTGGATGCCAATTCTTTTTCCTTGAGAACATAGGTCAGTGTGGCCTACCTCCCAGTGAACTTCCTTTCCGCCCAACGCGCAGGCACGTACACAGCAAGCGTGAACAAAAACGACAACTGGTTTCCAATATCCCCACTCGACTCCCCAATCTTGGCCGCCAGCACGCCCACATAGAACGTCTCGCTCATGCCAACGACAGCACCTGCAACCCCAGCAGCAAATGCGAGGCCGCCAGCCCAGCCGAAGGGCAAGACGCTCGGGTTGTTCCAGCCCTCAAGGTTGTACGCCTCGAACCCATGGCGCAGCCCGCCGCGATACAGATAGTGCTCCGTGGCCAGGATGACAAAGAAGCTGGTGTTCCAGTACCCGAGCAGCGAGAGGAAGTTCTGCAGGAAGACGAGCAGCTGATCGCGGCCGACCAGCGCCAGCAGGATGATGGCAACGAACATGATGGAGGTCCAGATGAAGCGGGGCACGACGCCCAGAGGCCGCGCAAACTGCTGCACCGACAATCCCGCTGAGTACATCGCGATGGCGGTCATGGCGATGCCCGAGAAGGCGAGGATGACGAGGAGGAACTTGGCGAAGCCCACCGGGCGGACCATCGTCTGGATTAGGTACCCGATGCCCGAGTCGTAGCTCTCGAGCCAGTCGGCCTTGTTGTTCAGGGCTGAGCCGCAGATACACCCGAGGATCATGCCCAGGCATGTCGGGATGCTGTTGCCCAGCGTGGTGAGGAGGAAGACCTTCCACTTGCTTGTGTCTACAGGGTATTCGACGTAGTAATCGCTGACGATGGAGCACCACGACGCAGAAGAGCCGTACAGCACGGCAAATAGTGTGAGCGCTGTCCCTGACAGAGTCGGTCCCGTCAAGGCAGTAGGAGTGGCAAGGTCCGCAGACGGGCCTGCGAATCCGTACATGATGAGAAAAACAACGGCGAGCACTAGACCCGCGAACTTCTCGTAGGTGAACACGGCCTTGAGGCCAACAAAGGACACGACAAAGGCGCACACGGCCGCGATGATAACGCCCAGCTCCGAGCCCAGTCGTCCGTCCGATACGGCAGCCAGGGCTTGTCCACCCGTGATGCAGCCCACCGACGACCAGCCGATCTGCTCGACGACGTTGAGAGCCGCGATGAGCTTGCTTGGCCACCATCCTATCGAGTACCTCGAGATAGAGACTTGCCGGAGGCCGGTCCCCGGTCCCATTGTCGCACACCACCCCTGTGTGATGCATGAGTTAGTTGGGCTATGCTACATGTACGGGGCTCCCCTCCCTGTGATATGTGTAAATCACTCACAGTGACCACACTGCCAAGCAGGGTGCTGAATATCGTGATGGTGATAGTCCTGGATAAGTCGAGGCCTAGCTCCCACCCCAAAAACCCTGTCGCGAAGCAGCTCAGGTTCATCGTCGCAGACATCCACATCTAAGACTTATTTAGTGACTATTTCATGGTTGGGGACCGAGACAGTAATCAATAATGTTGGCTCCATATTGATGTCTCACGACCCTCGCAAGTCTCGAAGCTGTAGGGGTAACCACTCACCAAGAACATCACAGCCTGATTACTCCATGAGGCAAACGCAGGATCCCTATCCTCAGGGCGCCGCCGTGATATGCCATGAGTCTCGACACCGATCTTCCGGTCCAATGCCTCCTCCCAGCCGCGCAACTTCGCCAGTACACCTTTGTTGCTGGCATTGCGCAGATACGGAGGCACCTCATCTTCGGCGCTGGCCGAGGATTTATCGCTAGCTCCGGCGACGATCTTGGGCTCGACGGCGGACTTCTCTTCGTCCTGCATCTTGTCCCTGGTGCGCCCACTTGCTTCAATGGAGAAAGGACGCGTCCGTGCCGTGGCGCAGGAAGAGTTGAGGCTTCCGATAGTGTGTGTGACCTCGGCGGCGACTCGTCTAGCTACGCATTCAATCAAAGGTCACCGTCAAGTGCAGGAGCAGGAAGAATGGCGGTGCACACGTGAGACGAGAGAGACAGGAGGAGCGAGGCAGCCTCTGCAAACAAAAGTCCCAGAACCATAGCAGACGAAAGGATAGATCTGAGTCCCGCCACACCAGCTTCTTGACAAGAAGAAACCCAAATTCCCTAGCACCATGTTGAAATGAGCCTATGGGCAAACCCCCCACCTATCCGCGCGTGCCTCCACGCCCGAGGTGGTCATCGTCCTTTTCGCGCCATAAGAGCGACCATCCAGACTCCTGGGCCGGGTTAGAGGGGGGCGGTTTTGCCGGGATATCATCGGACGGGGACCGGGGCTCAAGACCAGATCGGGAGGCCAATGTCACGTAATATCGTGCAGACCGCGAAGCTTAACTTTGCTTATCTCCAGCGTGATAATGAAGACGGGCAACAGACAAGCTGGTCCGGAAAGATTAGGGAGTGAGGGGGGGAGAGAGGTGCGGAGAAGGGCACCACTCTGTGAGGGAAATCGAAACCGGCGACTTTTGCCTATCGGCGACACCGTTTCGAGGCGACGTTGCGTCGATTCCATTGTAAGTCAGTGGTGAGCCACATGGGCCCGGTTCCGACAGTCTGGACGCCGGCGCTAACGCGTGGTAGATCGGAGTGTAACTCGTGCGTGTCGCAGAGGTAGAGAGAGACAGAGAGAGGCTCATTTCGAAAGGCATCAGTAGAATAGCGGTCGAATTGAGAGGTCTGCTTGTGGGCAGAGCGTGTTCCTGCTCCACACCAACTTGGGTCTTGTATTATCAGACATGGCCAAAGTAGACAGGCAATTTTGTTTGGAGCGATGAGGAGGTAATATGAGGACATATTGAGGCCGCGGAGCTTCCCGGCTGCCCTCAATGTTGCTGGACGGGAAATGATACAACAACTTCCATGAAATCTTAACCTGTTCAATTGTTATTGATTCCATGCAGGAACGCGATGAAGATCGACAGCACAGGCCGACAGGTGTGCCGGCTCTCTTTGCGAACAAGCACCTGATCGACAGGGCGGATGTGACGGCGACGGCTGTCGTTTGTTCAAGAGCAGACGTCGCGCAACGCCCCGTCCCGAAGATTCTCACCCCAGAATGCTTGGCGCCCAGGCACCGGACGGCCCAGACCAAGGCGGGACGTCACTTTCCAGGAAGCTTATATTACATGCATCTGGCGTCTGCCTGGTAGTTTTCTTGAGAAAGCAACACTGGCTGTCAATCAAAATTTGGCCGTCTGGCGTGGACTCGTTCCCACTTTCAAAGCGATGCCTTTCACAAGGTAGCGACGGTCTTAGGAATATAACACCGCTAGATTTCTAATAATGAAGAAAATGTCATTTCGGAGTCAGCCCTCTACGGCTTGAATGCCGTCTACCGGGTTATCCTATAAGTCCTCCCACAGGGTTTCTTTCACAGGAGCTTGTTTCACAAGAGGTTGATCTAACAGGAGGTTGAGCGGTGAGAAATGTCCAGTTGGTCCTGGTCCACTATGTAGATGCTGCGGCAATCAGACACCCGAACCGATCTCGCAGCAACCAGAGGGGCAGGATAGCAAGCGATGGAGCAAGTCATCTATGAGGAAATCCGTGAATGCTGGTTGAACGCCCTTAGTCTTGCCTTCATTTCACAGGCTCCAAGACTGACTGACCATGAGCATCGCCTACTTCGCCCGAATCTTCAAGAAGGAAGCGTCTCGTTCCCGCTTGTGATGTCTGCGAACAGCCAATCCATGCGGTGGGCCACGGCACGTCCGTCTTGGCCACCTCTCTGCAGTGCTCGTTGATGACCGACAAAGGAAACAGCGTCCAATCTCGATTCCGGTGTCAGATCAGAACCAGGTCTCACAGACGTCACAACCTGGGGTTAGGAGCACAAGAACGGGGACCGTATGAATTTCTCTGAAAAGAAATTTTATCCCCCGTGGCTTCCAGATCTCAGGCAGCTGCTGACGATGGCTGGATCACGGGTACCGACAAGACTTGCGTCCCCGCAAGGGAAATGAGTCTGGGGTCTGATGGTCACACAAGCAGTGCTGCCAACGGGCGATGACTCGTCGGTATGACTGTTCTCCGCCACCGATGAGATGTAAGCCCTGCGCTGATGATCCATCTTGCACTCTTCTGGTGATAGGGCAGGAGGTGGCCAAGTTACGACCGGCTAAGTCAGAAACCATGAAGAGAAGCAAGTGTAGGGCGCCGCTCTCTCCGATGGACAGCTCGGTACGGGTCTCAGTTCATCGTGGCGCCCGGAGTCTCGCGGCGTTTCGCTGCAAGAATGACCAAGCCCTGCTCCCGTCCTGTTTTCCTGTGTGGGTTTGGAGAGAAAACACAGCTCTGACAGATCATGACAAGTAGTCAGACTTGTCCGGCAGTGTGTGCGAGGTGAGCTTGGACTGAGTTCTGTCTGGGAGACTGTCGCACATTTTCCCTCCATACAGAGCCGCAAGATATATCCCAAATATAGTAGCCATAAATCACGGAGTTAGTGCAACTGTAATGAATCCTCAAACGGGAAGGCCCATGTCTTCCATTCGAGGAAGTACTCCGTAACAAAAAGCAACACAGCAGCCAGCTTGTCGACTTTTGGGGTCCTTGTTTGCGCCTTCCCATGTTTTCGCCTTGTACAACGTCACATTTGGCAGGCCGGGGAAATGAGACAAGGAGGAATGGAAAAACGTGATGCGAATCGGAGGTCGTGCTGGCGCATCGGGCTCTTGGGATTGCGAAGCCCTGGAGGCCTAGGCTGACAGCTGAGATGTGATGACGCTTGTCACCAACGTCCCTGTGTACTGACGATCTCAGACATACATGTTGATGAAGGTAACGGTCTGTCCGGCCTGGACCACGGGCCATGACTTTTGGAGCCGCCCACAGTGACAGACAGAGGGGCGAGATTCCCGATACCGAGGGTTGTTTGTTTGTAATCTCAGGGCGTCGGGCTTGGGAGGTGCTGGTCATGCCAGCTCGGCTCCAGGAGGAATGGGGTGGTGAGATTGTGTGTCTCGGTGCTCCCCAGGAGGTGGCGCTGCGAGCAAAGCTCAAACCCCCACGCTCGGAAAAAGAAGCGGGCGAGGCAGGCTGGCACTGGCACTGGCAGGGAGGGGGGATGCAACGGCGGACGAAAAAGCTCAGCTCAGCTCACCTCCTCATCAGCTCAGTTCAGGCTCCAGGCTGAGATGAGATTGGAGATCGACGCGCCTGGATTAAGCTCGCGGGCGCAGCAGCCCTTCCCCGGATTTCAGAAACCTCCCCAGAGTTGCGCGGCAAAGATGAGCCCCAAATAGACTGCCTGCCCCGACGGGAATTGGGGAAGGCACTGTCTCTGTGGTCGTTGGCAGTGGGATGACACGTTGGACAGGCTGAGGGAATGAGGCCCGAGGACTGGGTTGGGGAGCATCGAGTGGCACGGTGAAGCTCCAACATGGCCTCCGCTCTGCGCCTGTGTTCATCCAACCAACACAGGGCCGGCCTCTTTGGGGGAGACCAAGGCCGCACCATGGACCAACAGCGGGATGGTTGGACCGAGAGGGGATTGTGAGAGGACGACAAAGAAAAAAAAGGCTCCCGGAAAGACTCAAAGTTGGCAAAAGTTGGTCGCTCACCGACACAAGTCTGAGGTCGCACCGGGCCAATATACCGGGTGAGATCCCAAGTGGCTGCCCACCCCTGAAGCTGCAACTCTCATTCGTGAGCACGGGAAAAGAAGAAGATTGCAAAAAGGCATGAGTTGTCCGACGGCCCCCCCCAGTTTTAGTCAGTCAGCCAGCCCCAAGATGCTCGCCGGTCCCACGCTGAGGTCAAGGCTCTACAGCAGTAGGCGACGGCTTGGATCCGATTGTAGGGGTGCGAAAGGGTGGAAGGGGGTGGAAGGGGTGGGAACAATGCGGGAGAAGCCCCAGGATGCTGGTCTGGAAGGAGTGGAACATGTCCCCCCAGAAGAGCATCCCCGGAGAGCACCTGCATATTGCAACAGCAGAGTGACTGAAGCGCAGAGTCCCCACACAAACCAAACCGCCCCCCACAAGTCTCACCTGCAGGCCGGCGGGACCCTGCAACCTCCACATTTTTCCTCGCGGGCTTGCAGGGGAGGAAATTCCGGGGGTTACAGCTGCAGCGGCTACTGCCCAGTCCTGTATCCCGGGCCAGCTGCACGCCCCAGAAAGGGAAAAACCAGAGTTGCGCCCAGACTTGCTAATGCTCACGAACGTCAACTATCACCGGCTGTGGTGTAAGGGGGCAAGGGGTCAGCATTGGCTCATCACAGGGCTGGAAAGGTGTAATTAGCACCCACCGTGGTAGAGTCAGAGGCGAGGACACACAAGGGCTCAAGGACTCAAGGACTCAAGGGCAGAAGGACAGAAGGACAGTGCACCCCATGGTGTCACGTCCACACAAACACAGACACAAACACACGCCAATAATAATAAACAGGGCGGTCGGGTCGGAATGGCGGCCTGTTGTTGTTGCCAGGACAGGGCATGGTGGCCGGCACCCAGGCATCGTGGGCATTTCTGTTCCAAGGTTCGTCCCAGATTGCAAGGTGCTGTCAATGCCGCGTGGAAGATCCGGGCGACTCCCCGGGGCCATCTGGCCATCTGGAGCGCTTGAGTCCAATACACGTTTTACGCGGCAGAGTTACAGACAGACATGTTCCCTACACCGAGTCGGCGCATCGGAACAAAAAAAGGAACAAAACAAATATACCTGATGTGATTGCATGGCTAAATTTGGGGGCAGGACACATACAGCAAGTATGAAGTCAGATTGGGGGAAAGGAAGGAAGGGGGCCAAGATGCAGTGTGCAATATAGATAGAAACAGAAAACATCAGGATAGGGCAGGCAGGCAGGCAGGCAACCCACGGTTGGGGATGGGGATGGGGATGGGGATTTTGGAGGGGGGGGGGCAAGGCGAGAAAGGAGGCTCAGAGACCTGATCCGTGGGCCACTGCTCCTTTTCGTCCCCCCTTCGGCACCCAAATCGCTCCTTCCACTCCCTCGCCCAGTCTGCCAGTCTGCCAGTCTGCCAGTCTGCCGGTCAGTCCATCTTTACAGATCGACTATGCGGCCGCCTGTCGTAATTTTGGGACCTGGCAGTATTACTGCTCGACTGTATGCACAGTACCGTGCATAGCATTGCCCAACGGACTTTCTTCCTTGCCCTGGGCCACGCCGAAACAGTTCCCCAGGTCTCAGGCACCCTTGCCGTGACCCGAGGCCTGCAAGACTGGAATTCCAGAGACGAGCAGAGGCGCAAATCAGAGAATCTCCGAGCAAGCCCGGGCGCGCGCAGGATTTCACCCACCTCGCCCTGGTATCCTTACGGGTTCCCCTTGCCTCTCAACCACTTCCCTGTAGTACGTACTGTATGTAGTATGTAGTCTGGAGGGGAGGTCGTCGAGTGCTTCACCGGGCACCGAGGGATGCCAATCTCACCTTGGGTGGCCAGGTGTGTGTTTCCATCCCCCGACCACAGCAAAAAGGTCACTAGCTGGCTGTTTCTCCACCCAAAGCGGCGATGCACCTTCCACTCGGTAGTTCTGTGCGATGTTATTGTGGAACGGTCTCATGCTTTGCGGGTTCCAGGCGCTCTCGACAACATTCCATGCATTGAACTGGACCAACAACCCAGCACCAACCGGATCACCTACCTGACTTGTAGACTTGTAGACTGAACACACAAAAAAAGAGAGACAGACGGTACCTGGGTGAGACCTCCCCACACTTTGACAACGCAGCCTGCCACTCGTCCCCTTGTCTCTCCCTCTCCTCAGCTGTTTCTAGTGTAGTGAATCCTTGAATAGCACATTCTGTTCCTGTCATAGCAAGGAAAGGAAGAAGGGGGGTGGTCTGGGTTGAAGGCCCGGCGTGGTGGTACCACTCGGCCACCTCGGTGCGAGGCAAGGTACCAGAGGTACCGACCGGGGTACTCTAACACCGTACCGTCCCCCACACACCACCACACCCATCGAGTTGTCAAGGCTGCGTAACCGAAAGCAGTGACAACGTGCTTCCGTGAGTACGCAATTCTACTTGGGTACATCGCCATACCCCTGCACCCTTTTTTTTCGTTCACTTCCGGCGCCATAATACCAAGAGGTACACCTACTACAGCCAGTCGGTGGCTGCCGTATTTATTTAATCCTCATCCCGTCCCTTCCCTCGCCCTCCTGCCACTTCCCCAGATTCCAGTTTCCTAACCCAAACCTTCCTGGTCCCGTCAAGAACAGACAAGACACCCTTTGAGCGCCCCAGAGAAAGACAGACAGACAAACGGTCACGTCCCATCAGACATCTGGACACCTGCAGTCACCCACCCACACGCCAAACACACCCACCATATCGTATCAATCACTTACCCACTCACCACCAAATTGTAAGCGACTCCCCATTCGTATTGCACATAAAGCTGGCCGCGGCTGACCTCTTCTCTTAAAGAAGCCTCTTCGCTCGCCACCATCATCTGAGCCAGACTCTGTTCCGGAGAAAACCAAGACCCCACAACCAAGATGCCTAGCCACATCGCCTCGCCGCTTGCCGTCTCGCCCTCGCGCGAGAGGCTCCAGCTCATCACCTCCCAAGACTTCGCCAGTCTGACCAAGACTCTGTCTTCCAAGGACCTCCAGTCGTCGCCTACCCCAAGCTACGACTACTCGCCGCGCGAGTGGGACGTCCCTGCCCCTCCGCCGCCCAGCCCCGTCAGCTTCCGCCATGAGAAGCCCAGCTCTCGTCGCTGATTGCCAGAGACGTGCTCTCTTGCCCTGTACTACATTCAGCAAAAGGGGTTTACGTTCATACCCTCACCCCTTTTTTCTGCGCAAAGTCTTTTTTAACTTCATCCGGACGGGAGTTCTCGGGGTCTTTCTCTTCACGCGGCAACAAAAAGGAGGAGCAGCAACGGCCCAGCAGCATTCGCGCCAGGGGTTTACTTCATTTGGTCTTTCTTCATTTTCCCCTCTCAAGGGGGGGTTTTCGGCGTAATACGGCATGGACGGAAAAGAAAGGATTGGCAGATTCGACGGACTGTATTTTCATTATGACCAGACAAAAAGGGAGCGAGCCAGTCAATCATTCGTGGATTTATTGAAGAAGGGTTGACGATCAGGGTTACGCCTACGGTTCAGAGAGAAAGGGGGACGAGGGCTTGTCACGGTTCATGTTCCTCACCACGGAGCAGCCAACAGCCCTTGCACAACGATGTGAGGGTGGACCGCGGCGGCACTGGCGGAGACTCTTGAAGAGGCCTGTCCATAGACCATAGACAGCAGGCAAAGCCGAACGAGGCGTTGCGAGCTTACGACAGGACAATTGGGGTCCCCGTCGATACGAAAATGGAAAAAATGTCCAGAACCATTACACCGGGTCCCAAGGTCCGCTATGGAGCCCCCGTGGGCCCGGAGTGGCCTGCTCACCCCACGAAAAGTGATCCATGATCCACGAAAGTTCCCTGCTGGCAAAGACGAAATGTTTGCCTTGTGCCGCTCGTGTCTCTCCTTGGCTGCGGAGGCCGGTAACACGGATGCTGCGGTAAGTGGGCTCCCAGCAGCCAGCAGCCAGCAGCCAGCAGAGCAGCCGAGGGGTGGGGAGATACCCGGATGCGGGCAGGCTATGGTGCCTTTCGTGTGCAGCGGTGGTGAGGGAGTCTGGAGTCCGTTGTACCCGACGACTGATTCCAGGAAGGATCACGCTTGCTCAAGGCTGGGCCTCCGGCCGAGAGCAGCCAAACGGGCGGCGCGACCGCCCGAGGTACGGAATTATTAGGGACGGGGCTGGCTCCCTGAGGCGGGCTACTCATGTTGTCAACCATGCCTTGCTTCCGCATGCCTTTTCTCCCTCACCCTTTCTTCTCTTCCGAGGCCTACGAAGATACCGAGCATCCGGTGTTGGACCGAAGTTAGGGATGGCAATTGTTGCATTTCATTGCACGATTTTTCAACTCCTCGAGCCCATTTCATTCGCCCAGGTCTGGTGGGTCTGAAATCCTCTGTGGATACCCTACTCAGATAAGAGGTTAGAGAGGCTCTTATCTAACCCTAACCCAGAAGATAGCCTAATAAGGTAGTATCTACTTGATACTATACTATATTAGGTATAGCCCCTACCCTTTTGGGTATAACCCTTACCCTTTTAGGTATAGCTGAAAGTTTCGAAATATTGCATATTCAGGGCCTAAAATGGCCTGAATTGTCAATTTCTTGTACTGAGGTGCCAGACTCTACTATTTCACCATCCCTAACCGAAGTAGTCGTGCGAGCAGCGATGATGTGTCGTGCTACGACATGGAGCTGGAGTCTCCATAGGTACGGTAGTTATGCATGTGTGTCGGCGGAATGGAGGTGGGTGGGTACATGTGAAAGCTCACCCGAGGACTGGGTCTTCGCATTCAAGTACAACTTTCTATTGCAAGTAGGACATCCAGGCGGAGGCCCTGAGACTCTGGAAAATGTCAGACCTAGGTATACAACATTACCGTAACACCACCCTATCTTCAAAGAAATACATCTTGTCATAACAGAGCCCCTCTTATATGCCTTTGGCGTGTTGTCTTAAGACGTCATCTTGAAAGAGCTCAACCTACGGAAGGTCATACTTTAGGGGGTTGTCCCAAAGGACAGAGAGGAGATTTGGAGGTGAGACAGATACTGTGAGCGCACAGCGGAAACCCGAATAATCTTGACTGATATCTCAAAGCATGTATGCGGTGCTCGTGGCTATTACAGATCTCGATCGAGCATGGATTATGACACGTTTTTGGTTGCAATGCTTTATACGCTGTCATTGCCTGTGATCGCTGGCGGGCCGAGGCGGGTGGGCGGTGTCCATCACTGATAATATCCCAGCGTGGAAGAAAACGTTAGTGTGGGCGGTCGCGCTAAGGTGGTCTGAGCCTGAGTTGAATTTCACTTTAGCGAAACGCGGTGGTGGCGCGTCTGAGGCGGGCCCAGGGACGCGTCGCGGCCCACCTGCAGGTAGGTACCCGCTCAAAATACCTACCCTAGCTCCAGATGCTCCTGCCATTGCTCATGTTTGTTGACTTTCCACAATCTCCCAGCTGCCTTCCAATTGTTCGCGACTTCCCATTGAGAGATCCATCACTGCATCTGTCTCACCCCACTGATATCACGACTCTCATCTGCGCCTGCCTTCTCCATACTCTTGTGCGTGCAAACTGCAACACCCCATAGTCACAATGCCAGGAGCGACTTCCGGAAGACCCAGAGGCCGCCCTCGCAAGGTGGCTGCGCCAGCGCCTGCGGACTCAACTACCATCGGCACCTTCACCCGCGTCTCAAAGCTCACGGCACCCATTGGGAAGGAGCTCAGCGACAAGGTCATCAAGACCGTTGAGATCAGCCAGAGCACGCCAGCCACCCCCTCTACGCGCAAGAGGAGGGCAGCACGTTCTCCCGAGCCAGAGGAAGCTGCGACGCCGGCGGCTCAGCGCCAGATCCTGAACACCACCAGCAGATCTGCGAAGAAGGCTCGTCACCAAGCACCAGAGCACATCTCTCGACCGAGCATACCAGAGCAGGTCCCATCCACTCCACGCCGCAACAAGAAGCGGGCTTTGTCACCCGAGATCGAGTCCCCTCGCACTAAGGAGGCAGGCAACCTCTTCAAGCGCCTGCGCATTCAGGCCTCTCCATCCAGGACCACCCCTCGCCTGTCCTCGCCTCTGATCACTCAGGCTAGCACGCCCGCGACGTCTGTCATCCCAGACACGGAAGACGAGAACAGCGACGATGCGACCGCCGCTACCACGCCCGAACCCGAGCAGGCTCTGCCCCAGGAGCTCCTCGACATCGTCTCTCTCTACACGGCGTTCCTCAAGACCATTGTGGTACACTACGCGCACAATGGCACCAACACGCCTGTCGACCTCCGCCAGATTAGCCAGCCTGTCAGCCTGGCATGGGGCAAGAGACGCATCTCTCTCGCGGACATTCGTCGGTGCGTTGGCGTAATGGATGTCGAGTCCAGCACTGTCAAGTCGCCGTTCTACCTCGTCGACTATGGAAATAAGAAGATTTGTGTCGAGCTGCGGGACGAGCACCACGGGCAGCCGTTGGACGAAGGCAGTCTGGTGCGCGCGTTTGAGCACAACCTACGAATGATGTGGACGAAGCCCAGGGACTCGGCGAACGCTGACATGAACGCGTTCGTCCTGGGCCTGCCAAAAGCCCCCGTCACAAGCTGCGAGGCCCTCACAAAGGCCTCCTCCTTGCTGGCCAAGGGGCAGCGCAACATGCAGGACCTGAAGGCCGGCATCGCCGCTAGGAAGGAAGAGGAAGAGGCCAGCAAGATGCCGACCATCCTACAGTCTACAGAAGGCGAGGGCACGCCCGGCACGGCGCAGCTGTCCCTAATCGACCGTCTCCGCCTTAAGGAAAGCCATCTTGCCAAGCTTGCGGCCACTGGGCCCAGCGCTGCCGAGCTTGAGCGCCGTGCTGCGCTGCAGCGCGCCGATGACGTCGCGGCTGTGGTTGCCATGCTGGCCAAGGCGTCAGGAGGCACGGGCACGGGCGGGCGCGTGTCCTTCAGGATGGTGACGCTACTACAAAAGCTGAAGGACTCGCTGAGGCTGCCCATCTCGAAGGAGGAGGGCACTGCTTGTATCAGGCTGCTCGCGGGCGAGGTTGCACCCGAGTGGCTGAAGATTGTCGTCATAGCGGGCAAGGAGAATGTTGTTGTCCAGATGGGACGGGCGCCGAGCTCTGGAGAGGTGGTGGAGAGAGTCAAGAAGCTGTCTAATTGAGGGGTGTGCGAGTGTGTGGTTTGCATGCGTCGCTGAGGCACAACGCAAGGCTGCATGTTCTTGTCCGAAAAAGGATTGCATTTGCTGGGTATTGTCTCGGCTCCCTACAGTGGGCATTGAAGGGAGTTTCATTTCACGGAAGCATCAGGAGTTGGGTGTGTCGGTTGATCGGAATCAGCATTGTCATTGAAGTCTGGAATCATTGCGGGGAGTCTAGCCCCGAATATAGGAACATGGTCGCTCGTTGGACATAAGCATGGGGGCATATACAAATTTCTCCAAATGGCAGCAGGGAGCTACAAGAGATACTCGAGAACGAGGAATTGATGTCAATCAAATTCTATTCCCAGACTCTATAGACGACTCTAAATGTGTCACTCTTGGATAGGAAATGGGGAGGCCCTGATGCTTCGTTGTGCGAAGGCAGGGCGCGGCCTGGTCCTCGGTCGGTGACCCGACGTCCCTCCGGCCGGGCCCCCCATTGAGAGGCAACCGACCAGCTCCCCGACTTTTTTGTCATCAAATGAAGACGAGGCAATCCGTGGCCAAGCGGCCTGACGACCCAGAAACCGACCTCTGATGATGGCAGTCTTCCAACATGTTAATGCTTTACCACTTTGTTAATCAACGCTCTCCCTTGTTTTTTGTGAGGCTTTTTTCTTCTTCTAAAAGCCCCGCATGGATCAAGGCAACCAACCCGTCAGCCCCCCCCCAAACCCTCGCTGTAGCCACATTTATTTCTTAGCGGCGTCCTTCTTGGGGAACTTGGGCTGCCCGATGTCGTTGCCCCTCAGCTTGACGTTGAGGACCCTCTCGAGGTTACCCAGGACCTTCTGGTCGGGGGTGGCGGTGCCACGCTCGAAGTCGGCGATGACGGTGGGCGTGGTGTTGCACTTGGTGGCGAGCTCCTTCTGCGTCAGGGTGGGCGTCTGCGCGTTGCGCGCCGCCTTGATGGCCTCTGCAACCTTGGGGCCGACCGTCTTGGGCTTGACGATGTCGTCGCTGCGGTCGACCTTGGTCAGGCGCTGGCCCTCGCCGCCTCCCTTGGCCTGGAAGTGTGTGTTAGAGAGCGAACTTCGTCATCGTGTTTGGGGGTGTGACCTGGAGAGAGATGTTCAAAGTCGGTAAGAGGAAGAGAAAGGGACTTACTGCGTTGCCGATGGCGTACTTCTTCTCACTGCCGATGACGGCTCCGCTGCGCATGGCGGCGTTGAGGGCGCTCTTGCCCTTGACGACGGTCTCGCGCTCGCCGACGCCGCCACGGACGGAGCGGCCGATCTTGGTGACTTGGTCCCAGTCAGACATCTTGACGGTTGTTTTTGTTGATGTGATTGTTTTGGTTGTCGACGTATTGATGTGGTACTGTCGCGTGGTCTCTCGCCGCTGCCTTGTCGGGTTTGGCGGGGTTATGATATCAGACAGGCGGTTGGGCTGTCGTCAGGCACAAAGCGGATTTGTCGAGAGGGTTAGGAGTGGGTTCGTGGGAGTATGTTTGTGTTGATGAAGTGGAGAGGTAAATGAGTGTTGATAACGTGAAGTTATCGGAGGGTTGGGTGGTTGTTTAGTGGTAAGTGAAGTAACTGAGGTTAAATATCTGGCGGTAGAATGTGATGGATGACGGCAGACACAGTCATTCCGGCGAACCAGTCAGCCCGGGGGCTGATAAATGGGCCCTATGCGGTGTTGGCCTCTCAGCCCTCTCGACTAGCACCAACTGCGGAGGCGGCGGGCAACTAACGTCTAACTGCCCTTGCGGTCTCTTGCAAATGTTAGTGTAGTAGCTAAACGATGTGTGGGCCCCGACCGCCTGGCCGCGGCTGTGTGCATTTGGCCAGGCAGGCACCTCTCGGATTTATTTTGCCCAACAGATATCCTCACATGTGCCCTCTGTCACATGAAATATTACCGTAACACCGCCAGCCCTGCGAGAAGTCGAATCATGTCGTACTGGACCCCTAATGTTCTAAGACCCTCTCCTAGTATGCTAGGAGGTTGTCCCATTGGAGGTTGTCTCCTAGGAGGTGGGATGGACGCCGTGGGCTGCGTGTCTACGTAGCGGACGCCCCAGCCAAGCTCGTACGGTTGGAATGGGATATAATTTCCCCATCACGACTTACCTAGGTAGCCTACGAGGTCGTAGATCAGAGGCCATTGGATATGAGTCTGCCTAGCAAAGGCCTTGACGGTAAAGGCCACCGGCAAGATCTGTGCCTGGATACGTACCTGCCAACTATAGGAGTTGGGGAGGTAGTGGTCTTTGTGTGGCAAGACCCCCTGCAAAACATTGGCCGAGTCTCAGCAGCTCGGAGCTGCCGGTTTGTTGATCAAATCAACGTGTAGTCTAATTCGTCACTAAGCCTGCCACACACCTTCACCACTACACGGGCTTCCCGCGGCCAAGCTTCTCAACCAAGATCTCACTTTTTGTGTACTGCTGATTCTGAGACTGAGTTCGATGCATTGGTAGTCCCACCGGTGTCTTCCCTGTCTCGTGTGGCCCTCCTCCCTTCGTCTGGACCTGGACATGAGTCGCGATATACCGCAGTGGCTCTCATGTGCCGCTGCAACAACTCTCGTCCATGCCCTCGGGTGGGACTCACAACGTATCAAGCAGGTCTTGTTTACCCTCTTCGTCGCCCTCGAGTGGTTGCCAGACAGTTCGCAGGTCTGGCTCTTCAATCTGGGCCGAACAGCCGTCCGCTATGCCTTGAGCACACTCGTCGTCTTTCAAGTGGCCCGGTGCATGCTTGCCACTAGCACTACTGCGAAATGGACTGGCCATGGAAGAGTTCTGCTCTTCCCTAGTAAAACGACTCACTCGAGGCTCTTCCCGAAGCATCATTCCTTTGTCTACTCTTATCTAGTGGTCGGTATTCCCGTTGGCTGGGAAGGAGTGTCGGGTGGGATGGTCTCCGTGTCGTCCTCGGAGCAGTCGTGGTTTTCGACACTCAAGAAGGGCTGGTTCCACGTTGATCCCGCTGACTATCTGCAACGAGGAGACAGGCATTTGGGTTTGCGAGGAAAGCTGGATGCCTACCTCAGAACACAAGTAGGTGCTCCCTACAATGAATCAGACAACCTGCCCGACTTATAATTAACATGGTCCTCTAGGGGGCCGACCCATCGGCCTATCCCCATGCATACCTCGTAACAGCTGCCAGGTTTCTGGGATATCATTTCAATCCGGCCTCTTTCTGGTATCTGTACTCGGACGATTTGTCACTTGCGGCGTTGGTCATAGAAGTTAACAACACCTTTGACGAGCGGCGCATGTACTTTTTGACGCCAACAGAAGCGGACAAAGGCAACCAGATCGAACCATCGCCAGAGGCTGCTCGTGCAGATTCCCGGAAACCGAGCACACCTGCAGTGTTCAAACAGGAGTGGCCGAAGGACTTCCACGTGTCACCTTTCAACTCACGAAAAGGCTCTTACAGCCTTCAAGCATTTGACCCTCTCAGGTCCGTGGCGGAAGGCCGGGAGTTGCTTGATAACACCATAACTTTGAAGTCGTCCAAGAGTCACGGCAAGATCGTCGCACGACTTGTCTCAAATGGCCAGCCAATTGATCCTTCGACTATGACCATCACACAAAGATGGCGCTTTTTACTGTCTTGGTGGTGGGTGGGATTTGTCACCTTCCCCAGGATTGTGAGGCAAGCCGGCCGTCTCTGGTTCGAGAGGAAGCTCCACGTATGGTATAGGCCTGAGCCCTTGAGAGAGAGCATAGGACGCAATGCGGACTTCGCCGAACAGAAGCTGGAGCTCATGTTTCGGTCCTACCTAAGGAGCCTCGTTGAGAAGTGTCAAGCTCCCGTCGCTCTCAAGTATGTCCCAGGTGGGCTGGGCGAGTCTGGCAGGGAGCTGATGCTCTCCCCTGCCGCCAAAGACAAGCCGGACGCAGAGGTTGACGAGATGGAGTTCAAAGTCTTGACGCCTGTATTCTACACAAGATTCGTGTTTTATGCACACGACCTGGAGGCCCTCTTTTCCGAACTGCGCGAGAGCTGCACGATATGGGTCTCGCGCCCGGACATCCTGCCGAAAATACTGTTTAAGAAGCCCGCTCCGGAGCTGGAGGCGAGGGGTCCCATAGATTTCGCCTTTTTTGAGGCCATTCGGTACCTGAGACGACGACCGGAAACGATTGTGCGGCCATTGACATCAAGCCAAACCCTGCAAGAATCCTCGCCAACTACTGCGGTGGACATACGCGACTTCCGGATCTCGTCCATGGACGCCTTTATTCTTCAGCAAGAGGATACGGACATGCGAAAGCGGTACAGAAATCTAGTACTCAGAATTTTCGTGGCTCACCGGTTGACCTTCGGGAGCATGTTGCTTATCGACGCGGCTCTGATTTTGCTCAGGACGTGGCTGGCCTGGACCGTGACCTTTGCATTGGAGGACAAGACACGCATGTTTGGGCTCGCCGCGGCGCTGTGGATATGTGGGTATGAATAGGCGAGGTGACGCAGGCGCAGAGACACCTGCTATCGAACCCGGGATGCCCGGATTGGCGGGGCGCACCCAAGAATCCCGACTTTCTCCTTACGCCTTGCCGGTCTGCTAGATGCTACGTGCATGTCGTGTTGCACGACTGAGATCGCCAAAAGCTGCCCGTGCGATCTACATTGCAGTTCCTAGCAGGTGCAGTGTCTCAAATCAGCGCCTATAAATGAGCTTGCACCTGCTTTGTCAGACAGACTACACGTCGTGAAGCCACCGGTGAGGGCAGCCTCGCAAGAGGATGACGTTAAACAGATTCGACGAGATGGTTGTCTGCAGGTGGTGTGGCAACTCACATGCCCAAACAGGAAAGACTGGACAGCCCTCATTCGTTGGGCGTTGAGTTTCTGAGCAAAAAGAATAAAAGCTTGATTCGGAAAGTTTCCCCACCTAAATTCTGACAGCCGGTGCTGTCAACTACCCAAATTCCAAATAACCATTGCAGATAGTGGGCCAGCCCGCAACCTACCTATCTTGGCTTCGCGGGGTGTATCCGACCAGTCTTCCGCAGACGCATCTTCCAAAGAACTGTTCACAAGTCGAATTGCCTGACAAATAGAGCGGGGCCAGCGGCACCCTCCCG
Source organism: Diaporthe ampelina (assembly GCA_023522825.1). Lineage (NCBI taxonomy): Eukaryota > Fungi > Ascomycota > Sordariomycetes > Diaporthales > Diaporthaceae > Diaporthe > Diaporthe ampelina. The sequence goes on from JAMFTM010000144.1 coordinate 67,009, forward strand.
GCAGTCCGGTCGAAGTCTTTGTTCAGACGCTCAAAGATAGGGCGAAACAACACTGGGCCTGCCATGGTTCCACGGCCCGCCGTTTTAATCTAGGTGTGATCCGCGGTGCATCTGTTATAAGACCAGGATCCAACCTGCAAGACCAAGTGCTGCAGGACAAGTTGCTGCGAGACGATGGGCTTGGCGGGCAGAAGCTAATGCGACGCTGAGAAGCCCGCCCCTCCTTCCCCCTCCTCCGGGGAATATCAGACGGGGTTGCAGACAGAGTTCGTCGTCATCCTGGGTGCCATCAGCCCAGAATGTTTCTGCGGGACGGCAGCACAGGGTGGGTGGCTGATCTCCTCCCACTCGATGCGCATGCAAGGCCCAAGCTGGGCTGGTCCTGGCGTGGTGGGGGATTCACAAGAATTATCAAATTGTCGCCGCTTCGGTGAACCACGGGGCATGTATCTAGGCCTTTAGCGGAAGGCATGCTCAGCTTCCCTCCCTGTCTAACTGGGCAGAGGACGGGAAATGCAAATCAGAAACGCACCGGCCCACATTACAGCGAAGTGCTTTCATCATAGCGTCGGCAAACAGGTATAGCGGATCCTCAGGCCCGGGTGACAGCGGCAGGGTTCTTGCGTCAACCTACTCATCCCTCCGATTCGGATCGCCCGCCTGCCATAGCTCTTTAGGAGCTCGAGGGTGAAGGTCCATATATAGCGAGGAAGCTTCCCACGTACTGAGGATGGGGGACGCTCCTGTCTTTCACCACAATCGAGTCCGCTACAAGCCCCCAAATCAATCTGCCTGATACCCAACTTCTGTCCTCTTCTCCCAGGAATTTTTCCCGCCAGACAGCACAGCTTATCAACATGGTTCTCAAGGGTCACTGTCTCTGCAAGGCCGTCACCTACACGGTTGACGTTGACCAGCCCCTGATCACTGGCTACGACCACTGCGACGACTGCCAAAGACAATCTGGCTCGACTTATTGTAAGTTTGCACCGTCACACCCGGTTACACCGTGCTTCTGCGAGTTCCCGGAGGCCCTTGACCTGGCGAGATCCGGCCAAGGGAGCTTGTGAGTTTGGTCGTCGTCATCGCGGGGCGGGAATCGGGTGGCCCCCACCCCCGCAAGTCTCAACGCTGTGGATGGCGCGAAAGCTCTCACACGACCCCTGCGCTTAGGCGAAATCCCCGCCCAAGGGTCATGGACCCACCGTGCGGGCCTCTCAACGGTCGAGGAGCCATTGACATGTGGGAGTACCGCATTGTGGAGATTGGCACTGCGGTGCCTCATCGCCGGGCATGGCGTGGGCGGAGAGCATGACGAGATCAATTTTCTCTTCTTCGTTTGCGCAGTCAGCTGCTAACGGGCCTTTTCCCTCTCATAGCCCTAGTCGCCGTCGTCCCCAAGGACAAGCTCACGATCAACGGGCCGACCAAGTCGTGGGCCGGAAAGGGCTCGTCTGGCAAGGACGTGCACCGCATCTTCTGTTCAGAGTGCGGGTCCCCGATCGCCCACGACCCCGATGCTGCGCCGGAGATCATCGCCCTCAAGGCTGGCACCCTCGACACAGAGATCAAGAAGACGCTGAAGCCGGACACGGAGATCTGGACCAAGTCCAAGCTGCCCTTCATGAAGGAGTCACTGGCCAAGCCTTTCGAGGGCATGCCTGAGTAAATATTCAGCTCATATTTGTTAAGTGCGGGTACATGATTGGGGTTCGCGGGAGTATATTTGGTGGTGCAAAGGCAGAGATACCAATCTACAGCTCGATAGTGGCGTTGTCCATTGGGTTGAATAAAGGACGTTGAAATTTGCAGAAAACTTGTGTGCCAAATTGCCCACACGGGCATGAATGTTGATCACAAGCTGGGTATGCAGAATACGAGAAGGGACTCCGGAGTCAGGAGAACGAATGTCCTTATTAGGGCAATAAATGTAGGTGCAGATGCTCATAGCCCTTCCAGGCCCTTCCCCGTTTGCCGCTTGTCCAAAGCGGTTCCACAAAGTGGGTCGGTCTTCCAGAACGAGAAGGTCTTGTGTACTGTGTAAGTCGAGACACACCGCCTTCCCTCTGCGGCTTGTTAAGTGATTTTTTTCTTCTATCTCGCGTGACGAGACGCGCCGTCTGGACCCTTAAAACAATCCCTCATACACCCTTTCCTCGTCCCCTGAGCTTGCTGTCCACCACTCACTCTCTACACTCTCTACACATCTCACCTCGACGACCAAAAAAACAAGCAGGCCATTCAGTCAAACCGAGCCCGTTAGGCAACCCACTTCTCACCATGCCTGTCTCCAAGAAGATGAAGGTTCATATACCTTCCTGAAACCAGCCTCGCAAACGTCTACCGCTGCTGCTTGTGCTCTCCCCCTGTGCCCCAAGGCTGACCTTTGCAGATCCAACGCGAGCACAAGAAGGCCGATCTCGCCGGCACTCGTGCCCCGGTCAAGGCCAACGGTCTCCCCGTCAAGCCGAAGAAGGAGACGGTGATTGTGCGTTGAAAGCGGGCTCATGGCTCTCCTAACCTTCCATCCACTCATACCGTGCATGGACAAATTGCTAATGTCTCATGACAGTGCACCAATTGCCGCAAGGAGATGGTCAAGGACAACCCCAGGCAACTTGAGGACCACGCCGGAACGCACAAGGCCACGACGAGGGAGATCTGCTTCCCGAGTGTCGTTTTCTAATGAGAGGCTGCCTGACCGTTCTTTCTCTTTTCTTTGAAGTCCTTATCGCGAGCGGAGCCCTCGAGAACAGTACCTAGATATCCTGCCTTCGTCTCTAATCAGAATCATTTGCCTCTGCCAACCCGCACTTCACTTTACTAGGCTATCTTATCCTTGGACAGTGCAGGGACACTGTGAAGCCATTCCGCTTTTGCCTGGCGCTCAGAGTGAGAGACAAGCCTGCCCCTCTGCCTGGGGACGGATGACACCATGGAACACCCACCATCGCCAAAAATTCCACACATGCATCACACTGCTTGCTGCATTCTGAGTTCGTCTGATCTGTTCCATATCAATCAGCAGGGTTAGGGCTCTCCGGCAATAAGGTTCATGTGTCGGTGTTAGGTATAGGTCAACATCCATGGATTGCAACTATCCCCGCGCCCTCTCGGCAGTAAGGTCCCTGTAACTCCGCCAAGGGGCCCTCTTTAAGGATCAGCGGCCACGCCATCGCTAGAGGGGATGAGTAGAGTCGAAGATTATATAAAAGGCCAACAGTGTTTCTTGGCCGACTTTTCCCACTAACTCCAACTTCAGCTCGAAATTGTAAAGCAAGACAAAATCAACCCCGCCAACATGCCTTTCCCAACTCGCAAGATTGGTGACGATGATGTCTCGGCCATTGGCCTTGGCTGTATGGGAATGTCATTCGGATACACCTCCTTCGGCGGCTACGACGACAAGGAGTCTCTGAACGTGCTCACGCGCTCTGCTGACCTCGGCTTGACCTTCTGGGACACGAGCGATGTCTACGGGCCCCACACCAACGAGAAGCTACTCGGCAAGTGGTTCAAGGAGACGGGGCGGCGCAAGGAGATCTTCCTGGCCACCAAGTTCGCCAACTACATAGAGCCGAGCGGCAACTTCGTAGTGCGCGGTGACGCCCCCTATGTGAAGGAGGCGTGTGCGGCATCCCTCGAGCGCCTCGGTGTTGACCAGATTGATCTCTACTGTGAGTCACCACCAGCTCTGTCTCCACCCACCACCGGGGGTCCCATGACTATAGGTAAGCTAACATTCAGCCAGACCAGCACCGTGTGGACGACAAGACACCCATCGAGGAGACGGTCAAGGCGATGGCTGAGCTCAAGGCCGAGGGCAAGATCAGGTACCTGGGCCTGTCGGAGTGCTCCGCCCGGACGCTGCGCCGCGCCCACGCCGTGCATCCCATCGCGGCCGTCCAGATGGAGTACTCGCCCTTCGCGCTGGAGATCGAGTCGGAGCAGACCGATTTCCTGCGCACCGCGCGCGAGCTCGGCGTCAAGATCGTCGCCTACTCGCCCCTGGGCCGCGGGTTCCTGACGGGCACCATCAAGAGCCGCAATGACATCGACGAGTCCGACTCGCGTTGGCGCCACCCGCGGTTCTCCGAGACCAACTTCCCCGAGAACCTCAAGCTGGTGGAGACGCTGGCGGGCATCGCGAAGAAGAAGGGTGTCACGCCGGGCCAGCTGTCACTGGCGTGGGTGCTGGCACAGGGTGAGGATTTTATCCCTATCCCCGGTACCAAGCGCGTCAAGTACCTCGAGGAGAACGCGGGGGCCATCGATGTTAAGCTCACCCCGGATGAGGTGGCTGAGATCAGGGCTGAGATCGAGAAGGTTGGTGGTGGTAAGGGAGAACGCTACCCGCCTAACCTGCTCGCCAAGTGCTTCGGTGACAGCCCTGAACTGCCCAAGTAAGGAACGGTTTGTTAGCTTCTGAGTAGAGACTGGTGACGGTATACTATTCCAATACATCGGCAGGCTATAAGTTACAGTCATTTTCCAAGCTCTGTCCTCCAAGAGCCGTGTATGCTCAACCAGTATGTTTCAACCATAGCGTCTTCGGCATTCTCGTCCTTAAAACCATGACCAGATATTTCTCCAGACGGCCAACAATTCATCTAGTAGCAACCTCCGGGGACAGTGCAGTCGGTCGTGTCGACGTCCCTCTTGTAACATCCACCAGGCACATTACAGTCGGTAGCATCAACGTTGGCGACCTCAGGCTCCCTCTTCTTGTAGCACCCCCCGGGCACGTTGCAGTCTGTGGCATCTACATCACGCTTGTAGCAGCCTCCTGGGACATTGCAGTCGGTAGAGTCGACTAGTACAAATGGATTAGCAGATGACCTGGGAAATTCACAAGGTATATATACCATCAGGAGTAGGTACCGCGAGGGCGGATGTTGCGAGGAGGGTGGCGAAGAGGGCGATGAGCTTCATTGTGACGTGTTGGTGCAATTGATCGGTTGAATTGGTAAAGATACCTGCTCGGTTGGTGGGTTGGCTTGATTATTGATAATCTGATATCAGAGATCATCAAAGGGAGTATGGGGACAAGCAGGGCTATTTATGTTCCTCTTAGACACAGCACCAGGCTTTCGGGGTCTCTTCCAGTATTGGCTATCGTCCTTCCCCTAGTGTCGACAAATTGCTTCCAGAAAGCGCGAAATTGCCCAAAACGAGGCCATTCCCGGACTCTTGTCCCACAAAACCCGGGTCAAACGTTCTCTATGACTCTCCTTGGGAGCCAGTCCTCGCCCACGCTGACCCACATACCGCCGCTATATCACCTGGATTGCAGCAAGATGGCTGGGGAAAAGTATCACGGGTCACGGTTGGTATCTCCTAGGACTAATAGTTGCAAGCGTGGGCATATTCCTTGAATACGGCACACAGTGACAGAGTCCGTTTACATCGCAGAGTCTCATCAGAGCATTTACATTTGTGCTATTCTCATCATGACCTGTGCACCCCGTATTGCCGGTAGCTGCCCAGTTGTGCTGCTCTTCAAACCACATTCGAGATTCTGATACTCTGCCAGTCCTTACAATGTATAGGTAGAATTGGCCAGTGAAGCTATCATGGAGTCCCGTGCCGAAGGCAAGGATTATGCCATCCCCAGGCCGGCCCGTATTTCAGGGGGGATCCGCTGTGTCACGCGAGTCACCCAAATAGCAAAGCTTTCTCCAAGGCCACAAGCGAGCCATCCAGCCCTGGGGACATGCTCGTCATAGCCTTCCTAGAGACCCTCCTGACCGGGGCAAAAGTGCTGAACAGTGGTTCAACGGGTAGGAAAACGCGGGGCTCCGCAAAGCTTGACTCCTCCGGACCCGTTGAATATGCTCACCGAAATTTCACCATACCCGGTGGGGGCCAGGCCCGAAGTTTCGCCCGGCCCGAGAGGGCGGAAGCCGGGTAGGAGTTGCTGTCCCTAGACGACACGGATAGAGTTGTTGAGCACGTAGACAATTATCCGAAAATACCCCGGCACATACATCTCGGGTGTCGGGAGGATTCTCAATTCCGCAATGGTTCATGTAAGTAAGACTTGACGACCTCGGATGAACATGATCGACCCACATCGGTTGATGTTGGCTGACTCGAGCTGTGTGAGAGGAATACCTATCGAGTCAATGTGTGAATAAAGGAGCTATCAGTCCGTATAGATTGTTCCAAACCAAGATCTTCCTTAAAACTTGCGATTCATAAGAGGATGTTCATACGGAAAGACTCGTAGGGAAATATGCAAGCGGGGAGACTTACACAGAGTCTGAAATGTCAGTCAGTTGACTCGCTCGATTATCACCCTGGCTGGCTGTTCCACGAGATTGGGATGCCAGTATCAACGCGAAGACATAGACCCTCGGTTATCTCACGGTCGACCATTCTCCTGCTTCCGGTTGCATTCTACGACAAATGAGATGACCACAGCTTCGGAGGCAGAGTCTGCACTCGCGAGCGAGAAGCTCCTTCGCAACAGCTCCGAGTCATATAGAGACGTAGTCGTTGTACGCGGGCTCTCACGAGGCATTCGCATCGCTCTGAGCATATCCGCAGCGACCAATATCTTGCTATGCTGTGCCCTGGCGTGGTTCTTGTCCCGACCAGTGGCTGATCCTAGTCTTGGAAAACAATGGTGTGAGTAAAAGAAAGAACAGATTCTTTTACCCTTTCACACCATCGCGTCCACTTGCCAGGGGCAAGGGCTAGGGAATAGCTAGCTAACTGAAAATGTGCCATTCTTCGCAGCCCCGGCGAACGAAGCCATATCATACAAAGAGATAGTCTTCGACAGCTCAGTCCAGAACGGCCGGACGCCGTATCAGGGTGCACCCAACCCAGAAAACAACGCTCTCTGGCACGACCTTTACAACAATGTTGGCATCTCCCAGATTCTAGCGTCATCAGCGGCCAGGCTCGAGGTGTCGTCCAGCCCAGTCCCCGGCCACGAGGACCAGCAGTTTATCCAGCTGGACGTGTTCCACCACCTGCACTGCCTGAACATGATACGGTTGATGCTGTGGGCCGGCAGCGGCTCGACGGAGGGCCTCTACCTTAACGCGACGCACCTGGGGGACACCGAGGAGGAAAGGATGGGCCACGTAGATCACTGTGTTGATCAGATCCGGCAGTATCTAATGTGTCACGCCGATACCACGCCGTTGGTGTGGCAGTGGAGTGAGAGGAATAAGAAGTACCTGACATATATGGGCATGAAGCACACTTGTAGGGACTGGGATAGGTTCTATGAGTGGGCTGAGCAGCACCAGAGCGAGTGGGATTATGACAGGTCCAAGTACGTGCCAGGGAGCCCGGAGTGGGAGGACACGAAGGAGAGAGTGAAATGGATGAAGCACATACCAGGCGATTTCGAGGAGTAGAGACATTTGGACCATGTACTTGCTGTAGCATATGTTAGATTATAGAGGTAAGCGTCTCCGTACCGGATACGATATGCCACAGCAGTATTTGTCACCGTACTAGATGTAGTAGATACATCATTGGCTGATGCTCGAAGTCGTGCAATATCGCCTTACAGATATGACCAACCGGAAGCTATCACCCATCAGGTCATCTCATAAGGAGTTTCACTTACAAAAGCTTCTTTCACCCCTCCTTTTATCATAGAAAGCTGTTGCATAGGAGGTTCTACCACCGGAGAGCCTACTATGTGATGCTATCTCACAGGAGGGTTTTTGGTCTGAGGTCATGTGATAGGATATGAGTCTGTAGGAATCCATCCGGTAGAGATTAATCTTTGGAAGGCTTTACTGTAAGAACAACTTCGATATGAGATGGTGTTTTGGATAGCAATACACAAATACTGGGTACCTGCGTGGTCCGCTACAAGACCACCACTGCCGCGTAGCAGACATCTGAGCAATGCTTCTAAACCTGGAGACTCCAAATGCTTGGGAGCTGAGAATGTGATGTCAAAGTTGTGAAACTCGCAAGAGCCTATAGCAGGAACTTCGGCGTGCAACATTACTCTGATTTTGACCAAGTAGAGAAAAAGAGTTGACTTAAAGTTGAATGCAGTCGTCAAAAATGCAGCCCACCGAATAAGCTTCTGGCCCCTGCACGGTGCCCTGAGACGCACAGGCCACAGCGTGCAGGGGGTCCACGGCCCCAGGAGCAGATCCCATTAACCGAGTCGCTCTAACGTGGATTCAATCTAATCAGTGCCAACCTCGGCGTCATCAAAGAAGCACATCCAAAGCCTCCAAGACCTGAACTCCCACAACTCGCAACCGCCACGGCGCTCGAATCTCTCGACCACACAAGCACTTCTTTTTCGGTGGCGACCGACAAATCGTAAACATGCCGGCGCGGGCTATTAGAGGTAAGCATTCCCAGTCCTCCTGTTTCTCAAAACGATCGGAAAAGACGTGAAGCCAACGCGCCCCCTCCCATAGGTGTCCTGGTCGAGTGCGACCCGTCGATCAAGTCCATCATCGTCAACATTGACACCAAGAGCGGCCACGAGTACATTATTGATGACCTCGATGACGAGCACGTCGTGATCAAGGAGACGATGCTGCAGAAGCTTAAGCAGACGCTCGAGGACCGCCTGAGGGAGACGACCCAGCAGCATGGGGGCGACGAGTCTGGCTCTGAGTGATGCGCTGACCCGCGGCTGGCTTACGGATCACATGATGACACCCATTTTCCTGTTGAGGACTTCTGACGCCTGCTTGTTATTGTACGGGTACCTACGGGACACACGTCGCTTGCAACTCGCGCGTCGCTTGCGCGATCCTCACGGCATGGTGTTCATGGCCGAGGCAGAGAAGTCACGAGGGCATAAGGGAACCAGAGTCAAGAGTCAGGCTTGGATGGAGATATTTACAAGCCCTTGGGAGGATCAACCCGCAAGGGTCCGTGTCTATAGCTTCTCGAACGTCGGCTTCCTCTTCTGTATCCCAGACAGGAGCGCGGAGGAGACGTCGCTCGACTGGAGCATAGCCGAGTTCCAGACAGCGGTATACCGCAGACCTGTCAGAGCAAGACGTCAGTTGACCCTGACCAAAGCAGAGCAGGGCAGGGGCTAGGGGCAAGAATAGACCTACTCTCGTCCACACTGTGATCCCTGGCGTGATTGAGCAGCTCCTTGGTGCCCTGCACGGCGACGGGGCTCTTCCCGGCGATGAGGGCGGCCCTCTCCAGGCCCGCGGCGACGGCCCTGGCCTTGTTCTCGTGCACCTCGCTCACGTAGCCGACCCGCAGCGCCTCGGCGGCGTCGAAGAAGCGCGCCGACAGGCACACGTCCTTGACCCACGAGAGGGACCCCACCGCCTTGGGCAGCCTCGACAGCGTGCCGATGTCCGCCGCCAGCCCGATGTCGACCTCCTTGACGGCGAGGCGCGTGTCCGCCGAGCAGAGCCGCACGTCGGCGCAGCAGGACAGGTCGATGGCCAGGCCTATCGATATTCCGTGGAGAACGCAGATTACAGCTGTAGGTGCGCGTACGCTGCGGCTCAGCCTTTTGTTCCGTGTCGATACCTCATGTCTCAGATACAATACCCTTGTAGGGCTTTGGGGGGGGGGGGGCATTTCGCAACTCACGCTTCTCACACTTCTCCACAGCGGTGATGCACTCCTGGAACTCGTAAATGTGGCGGCGCATCTTAGTGGCGGTCCTGGCGCCATCCACATCGCTGTTTGTACCCTGGACAGCCGAGTCGCTCTCCGAAGCGGCCTGGACGTCCAGCCCCGAGGTAAAGGCCCGATCGCCGGCGCCGGTGAGCAGGATGGCGCGGACCTCCGGGTCGACGGACAGCTGGTTGAAGATGGCACGCAGCTCGATCCACATGGCCTGGATGAAGGAGTTGAGCTTGCGCGGGCGGTTGATCTCGACGTGGGCCACGAAGGCGGCCGGGCTCGTTATGTTGAAGTATTCATACTTGTAGCCTTCCAACGGCTTGGCTTGCTGGCCGGCCATGGTTGCGATGCTGTGTCGTGTGCGGCTGGTTCCCGGGCCGAGTATCTGCGTGGTGGTGCGGGCGGAAAACAATTGGGACTTTGAAAGGGTTACTGATTCGTGAATGAGCTTCGTTTGCTCACTGATTGTTTACGTTCACGGCTGTTCGTAGGCGTTGAGCACGTTGGTGGGTTCTCGGGTTGGAGTCGTGTTCGCGGCTGTCAGAGATGCCTCGGCATCTTTTGGACAGCGTGCCAAGACCTGGGGTCAAGTACAGGCATTAAGGTTCTCGTCCGTCATAGGCCATCCACCTACACCTTAGAAGTCGTCTACAGTGAGTCGATTGCTTGCAGTTCGTGCTGCATATCGAACGGTCTTCACATTACTCGACTACCATGATGCTGCCTCTAACCTCTGCCCAACGCCACCGAGTATTACAGACATGTACCCGGAGTATCTGACTTTGGTAGCCTTCCATGTGAAATCTTCGAGCCGGTCCGGACTGCAACCCTCCCTGGACCCCGTCTGTGAACTCGTGAGCACTTGGCGGTGATGTCAGTTCACCGAGTCGCTAGAGAAATTTACTTTTTGCTCGCCAAAGCATCCAGGTCGCTGCCGTGCTCCCGTGGGCGGGTGACACAGCATCTGCCTCATCTCACTTGACAAGGCATCCTGCTGCGCCTGGTACGACATTAGTGCCCCTTTCTTATTTGTTGTGATTGCATAGCCCTCAGGTTGATGAGTGAGAGTGAAGAGACTGAGATGAGTGAGGGCTGGAGTGAGGCACCAGCCTCTGCAATGGCACACAGTACTACGTAGCCGCGCTGCAGTGTTGAAGTGTACCGTAGGATTCCCCGGGGCCCGTGTTCTGGGCCCTGCCGTCCGCTTTCCTCTTTCTAAATAAAGGTCAGGGTCTCCCCAGCCAGATGCACTCCTCCATCCTTGCTGGGCGGCTGCTGGGGCTGCTGGGGCTGCCGGGACTGTCAGGCTGTCCGATCTAGGCCGTGATCTGATTCTCTTGCCCCGATGATGTACTCAGAGGCTGGCATCAGTATATATGATTCCAGATGACTTCCAATTATCAGCCAGCTTCCGGTGAGGTTCGACAAGAACGGTGCGTCTGTGAGAGGTGTCACCCAGGTCTCAGATAGAAGGGCATCCCACACGGCGACAGCGTTACCTTGGCCCATCCCAGTTAATACAACGGATAAAGCGCTATTGACGGTCCCCCGTCCACTTGGGGCAGTACTGATTGACGAATGCGAACAACTGCCATCTCAGAACACCCTTGGGACCCTGCAAGGCCCGCCTCACATGCATCGACAGAGGACACGCTAATGTCGACCTCGCCTAAAATAACGGCTCCCACTGTGCTCCCTGGCTCCCTCGTGCTCCTCTCCTCTCCTCTTGGGGGACAACGCACCTGCCAGGCCCAGCCAGTGGTCAAGACGGATTACTCGTTCCGTCCAGCGGAGCATTGCCTGCATTCTTACCACCAAGCTGCATGTAATGCCTGAGTGGTCTACCAGTAGACTGTCAGTGAGCACCGGCGCAGTGGATCGACTACCTAGATCTGGTAGGTGGTCCAGTTGCCACCCTGGTCCGTCTGGTCTCTTCTGGTCTGGTGTGGTCTGCGGTGCCGGGCGGGGCGGGTGGCGATAAAAGGCGTGCGGCCGTCTTGTCTCCGTCAGTCAGAGTTGAATGTGCTCCCAGAGTAGCCCTCGTCCCGATGAATCAACAGCAATTTACAGGGGGCGGGGATAGGGACAAAGTTCGGACGAAGGCGTAATGCGTATACACACAAGCAGCAGCAGACTGACCGACAGTGGCTGTACGGTAACTAATAAGATGTGTGTGTGTGTGTGTGTGCGTGTGTGTGCGTGTGTGTGTGTGACTTGCATCAAATCCATCGGCAATCCGTATAGTAGGGGAGGACCTGGAAAGGGAAAAGAAAAAAAAAGTGGGAACTTTTGTCCCAGCGTCAAGAATTGCGTTGTTGCGTATCCGCACCCGCTGCCGCATAGCATCCCGCCTGGGCCGTCAGCCCCATAGGATAATCACCAGTCTAATCATGAACTCGAGGTCGATCCATCTGTTTGAATCTGAGCTGGTCTGAGCTGCGGCACGGGAATCCATCCTCCTCCTGCTGCTCCTATTCTTGCAACTCAAAGGGGGGCCAAGCTTGGCCTCTGCTCGTCCTAGCTCATCACGGCCTTTTTTTTCCTCTCTTCTCTTGAGAGATTCTGCTATCTTACTTCTGCCCCTCGCCAGGCACGACTCCATTCCTGGCGAGTCCTCAACTTTCGGGCTTGAGTCGGCTCGCCCCCAACCCGCTGCAACTGCAACTGCAACTAGACTCCAAGTCGAAGATCCCCATTTTCAGGGATCCCAATCTCTCTCAGATTATTACGGCCAGGTCTACCGTCAAAGCCGCCAGGCTCGTGCCTCTTTTTCCCTTGGCCATCCATTCCCTCCACTACTTTTTGTCGCCAGAACCAAACAGCAGGCAGAGAGACAGACAGACCTACCCTGCCCTGCCCGACCTGCTGTCACCCATCCGTTCTGCCCGCTAATTAAGCCACCCTTGCGGCCTGGTCTTCGGACGACCTGACCTCGACGACTGACCCCCAAACTCCAACTCGAGCCCGTCCCATCACATCACATCATCAACCTCCGTCCCGCCCCATTTCTTCCCTCCCCCCCGGCGCCGAACAACCCTTTTTGAGCCACAGCCACAGCCGTCGCGTCCGTCTCGTTTCCCCCTCTTCGTTCCCGCCCTCGTTTCCAAACAATCTTCAATCAACACAAACAAACAACAATACCCCTATGTCTTGCCGCCACTGACGCCTTCGAGTGGCCACGGACCCTTGATCCGCAACCCCCCCCCGTTCCAGAGCGCCAGCGCGAGCCCACGACGACTCTTCGACCCAGGGAGGCTGAGGTGAACCCCCTTCAGAGGGCCAGACAACGCGCAGCGCATCCACGATGGCGACATCGGCGGCAAGGCCCGAGGTGGGCGACATCCTGCTCGTCATCCGTAAGTGCTGGACCCTCTGACCCTCCATGTCCCCAACAAACCATCCCAATCTGTCATGAGATGAGCTGTGGGTTCCGGCTCTGGGGTCGAGAGAGGGGGTCTTGGTCAGTGTTGACCACCGGGAATTGCCCGCGCGCCCTGCAACACACCAAGCGAGCCCAGGCGAGGCGCGCCCTGCCCCCTCGACCTCGGTCGATTTCCCACCTCCTCTCGCCTACCGCCACCCGGGGATGCGCGACTGATTGACAGGACGACTCAATTTCCGTGAGCTAACTTATCTGATGCGTACCACTCGCAGATGACTTCACTGCCCGAAGCTCCGATGAGCTGACCCTGGCAAAGGGCGACCGCGTCGAATTGGTCGAGAGGGACGACGAGTTTGGCGATGGGTGGTTCCTGGGCAAACACCTGGTTAACGGCAACAGTGGTCTGTTCCCAGAAGGTACGTTCGGCCCTTCTGCCTTGGTCGCGCCGCCCCTTCCCTTGCCTGGCCTGAACAAGAGGGGGGAAAAGACGGGGAAGACATGGGTGCCGGTTGATGCTGTTTGTCGCCGTCAACACTACCCTCACCCATATCACCCGGCCCCGCATCGCCCACCGTTCGCTGTTGCTGCTTATCGCCCCATTGTTGGGTGTTGCTGACCACCGGCGCCTCCTCCAGTATACACCCGTCCGGCTCCTAGCAATAGCACCGCCGCCCACAAGCCCACCCCAAGCGCTGCTGCGACGCCTGCCTCACAACCGCAGCCGCAAGCACAACCACAGGCCCCGCCTGCTGAGCCTATCGAGGCTCCTACGCCAGTGCAGGTCAAATCGCCGCCGCCGCCAACTGCCCCAGCAGTCGAGCCAGCACAGCCTGCACTATCGCCGCCGCCTGAGTTGAAGCCCGAGAGCACCCCAGTAACGTTGCCATTGGCTTCCTTCAGTGCCCCCAATACAGCCACCATCCCGTCCAAGAGTCCCCCAGTCTCGGCCGGTATAGGATCATTCTCGCGCCTTAACCAGGGCCAGGACAACCACGTGCTGCACGAGACCCTCAACGTCATTGACGAGCATATTGACGACCTCCGATCTACCCCAAGACATGGCAGTGTCTCTCGGCACGCCAACGATTCTGGAAGCGAATATAGCTCGAACATAGACCATCGTCTCTCTTACATAGCAGGTGAGGAGACGGACGAGGAGGAGGAAGGTGCGCACTCTCGCTCCGAGGTCGAGTCTTGGTCACCGGACGAGGTTGCGGAGTATCTCTTCACCTCGGGGGTCGAGAAACACCACTGCGAGGTATTCCGGGACCAGGAGATCACTGGAGAGGTGCTTTTGGGTATGGATCAAACGTCGCTCTTCATCAAGGCCTTCGACCTCGGCTCCGTCGGTCGGAGGCTGAAGACCTGGCAGAAGGTCAAGGCGTTGCAAGACGAGGTCAATGGAATTTTCACACGGCCAACCACTCAGAACTACGGCAGTGACGCAGGTTCAGATGTTGGCAGGCGGACTAGGAGTCGGAACAACACCATCACATCCATAAGCAGGCTTCCCCCGATCGACGATCGGCCCATGTCGCAACAAAAACGAAGGTCAGTTGCAACGACGCCTAAGCTCGGGCCTGCGGACATGCCAGGATCTCCTGTGTCACCGAGAACACTCCTTGATAGCCCTTCCCGCCCAAACCATGAGAAGCGCCCTTCAGCCGCGTCAATCCGCGATCTGCATCACTCTAGGAGACATTCGTCGACGGATTTCCGGCTCCCAGGGATGAGCATCAGCAGCGCTAGCCCTGCGCCAAAACTGATGCCCAGCGGGACTTTCCCTATGCAAGAGGCGACGACCCATAAGAAACAGCCGTCCTTTGATCGGAATTGGACACTGGGAGGCGCTGCGGTTACCAGGCCTGTCTCTGGCTCTAACTTCCTCTCCCCCGAGAATGAGTTGCAGGATTCTGCTGTGGACCTCGACCGTGGCTACTTCTCGAGCGCAGAAGGCAGCAGCAGGAATCGAAACGTGCTTAAGAAGCGCGACAGCACTGCTTCACACTCACGCAATACGAGCTATACCGAAGAGCAGAGGGTCAGGAGTGCGACGACCATGGCCCGCCACTCCCGATTTGGTAGCATCGGATCGATACGGGGTGAGCCGCTGTCGGTCGCAGCTCAGAAGTACTACGGCGCGCCGGCACCGGCTGCGAATGGGAGCCATAGGAGGACCCTTTCGACAAACACGACCGAGTCTTTGCGGCCTGCCGTGCCAGCCAAAGACAGCCCTCCGACAGTCACGAAACTTGATACTGCGTCTGTTGACAACCTACGCCCCTCCCCGTCTCTGCCTGTATCTCCAGCTCACCGCCAAGCCCTGGCCAACGATCTCATGCAGAAACCAGCGAAGGCACCCGGGGTGAGAGCCATATCGGACGCGGTGACGGGCCAGGAACGCGCCAAAATTGCGCCAGCTCTCGACTCGCCGCTGAGGGACTCGCCAATGCAGTCTCCCTCTAGGACAGGGTCCAGCACGCCTTCAGTTGGGCCGAGCTTCGAGCTAGACTCCCCTGACGTCTCTAAGAGCCCAGGCACTATGACCTCAGTGGGCAGCCGCGGTAACAAGAAGAAGGGGAAGAAAGATACAAGTGCATACACGCGTGGGTTGCTGAAGGTCAGCCCGCGCGATGCGATGGTGGACGCAGATTACAGCGGCTGGATGAAGAAAAAGAGCAACGGCCTCATGACAACATGGAAGCCGAGATTGTTCGTTCTCAAAGGCAGGCGTCTCGCTTACTACTACTCTGAGGATGACGAGCAAGAGAAGGGCCTTATCGATATATCCTTCCACAGGGTCCTGCCAGCTGACAACGAGAGGCTGACGGGGCTTCACGCAACACTCACCGGAGCATCGAACTCTCCTGCAGTGCCAGTCAACAGCAACATGCGCACAATAGCCGCCACAGAAGCTGACGCGGATCCAACGGCAGCGTCCGATTCGATATTCATTTTTAAACTGGTTCCACCCAGGGCCGGTCTGTCCCGCGCTGTCAATTTCACGAAACCCACCGTCCACTACTTCGCTGTACCAAACATCAAGCAAGGCCGGCTCTGGATGGCAGCTCTTATGAAAGCGACCATCGACAGAGATGATAACCAGCCGATTGTCACGAGTTACCAACAAAAGACCATATCACTCGCAAAGGCACGCCAGATGCGCCACAGGCCGCCTGCGCTGATGAACTTGGACGAAAAGATGGAGGCCGGTGACGATGAGTCGCCTGACCCAAGTAAGAGCATAGATGGCGGCGGCCTGGGTATCTACAATGGAAATGGCAACGGGGAGGACAGCGCAGTGGCCGGGTTAGAAAAGCTTGGCCTCTCCAAGGTGGAGAGCGTCGGGAGCCGGAGGGCGTTCCCTTTCATTGGAAACGGAGAGGTCTCTCCGGCGAACTTGCCGCAAAGCGCGTAGGCGGAGCAAGGTGACGAGGAAAAAATATGATGGTTTGATGACTGGTCCAGGGCAAACTTCTCCTTTCAACCTTTCTTCACATTGGTCCAACAGAGACCTCACCCCGGATACCCCCCCCCCCTTTTCTACTACTACCCATATACCCCTTCGTTAATCTCTCTTCTATTGGAACTGTATCTTACATTTATCTGACGTGAGGATGCTCGTGGGCAACACGCCGTTTATTTTTGAACAACAATCGGGCGCGTCTGGTAGTTGAGGGACTTGAGAAGAGGCTTTTTATCCCTGATGCGGGAGCCTTCAAGGATAGGGGGATACACAAAGCTCTGTTGTTGGCAGGTTTCATTTAAGCGGTGAGAGGTCGTGATTTCAAGTGTACGTTTGAGGAACCTCGAGATAGGGCATGAGCATAAGGGAAGCTTGGGCGTTTAGGGGCCGGGCATATCTTAGATTAGGGCGCTGCGCCAGGCCAGTCGGTCCTGATGCAAATGAGAAGTGTTGGTCGTGATGCAAATGATGAGTGCCCTTCCTAGGTTTTCCCCTGATTGTTGTGAGTGTTGTGAGGGCTGCTCGGCTAGAGCAGCACGGTATTCCAGCCTGCAGTTTGGGAAAGACCCAACCTCTCCTGACGTCAAGATCCGGCTCATCAGACTCAACCATAGCTAGTATACCGTCTCAGCTTATCTAGGGCCTTCCTCATCAGTGGTGTGGTTGTTGGGCAAAACGTTGAGTTCGAGTGACTGGCTGGACTGATGCCTGAATTCACTTGATGCTGCATTAAAACCTATTTCAGGGTCACACTCCTGCCGACCGCGATTTCGACCACAACATCGCCAAGCAACTATATCCAGCCATCGTAAGAGACAACAAAGACGTACTCACAATGGGCATCTTCATGCTGCTCTTTCTACTCCTTGCCCACTTGGGTCTTGGCACAGGCAACGCGGCGGGTAATCTCACCGATCGTGAGCTCGTACGTCGATAGGGCCCTCAGCATCCCTTCTCCTCCAATGCCCCCTCCACCTGACAATCCCCGTGACAACGGCATATCTTCACAATACTAGACTAACCAAACACTTGCTCCCCAGGGCCACATCCTCTGCCGCGATATAACCTTCTACAAACACGCCAACCTGGGCACCATCAAGGAGGGCATCAAGTACCTGCGGGCCCACAACCCTCAGGACCGCTGGATCTGCCACCAGGCCGGAGGAGGCTGCTGCTCGCGCGTGGCGTGCGAGAACAGCTCGGCCATCTACGTGTGCAACGACCACGAGGACGAGGATGTGCAGGTGAACCTGTCTGCCGTGGCCGACCTCGCGGAGACTATCACCGAGCAGGACAAGTGTGTCTGGAGGCCATCGTCGGGCCATGTGGTCCTGGGGCAGGCGTTTGATGATGGTGGGTGGAATGTTATTGTTGGGATCAAGGGTGGGGATTGGTGTTGAGCACTTGAGGGTCGGCTGCTGGTCGCATGCAGGAAGAAATGGGGAGTGTCTTCTTGGTCGCAACTTGATATGGATGTCGTCCTCGCATAACATTGGGAGGTCTTAGTCGGACAGGCAAATGATGATACAATTACCAATGCGTCCTGTACCGTTTGCGTGGAACTCTTCGTTCTCTATGAGCAACGTCCGCCCCAATTCCACTGATTATTATTAGTGTCTTAATCAATATCCTATTATACACCTCTTTCACTTGCTGAGGATGATGGAGACGAGGGAGGCTCCTGCTGGGAGATTGTGTCTAATCGATCCTTCCACAACACAGTGCATGGGCTATAGGTGCGAACCCTCCTGGACTACACATGTAATTCGCAAGCCCACAGATTCACATGGTGTCAGATGTGAGCTTCCTTCAGCCAAGGTCCCCTTGTACGACGTAGACCAATATTCATCTCCTACATTTAGTGCCTGTGTACGTCGTCGAAGCTATTCCCTGGCGAAACTTTTTGAATCAATACCACCGAGAATAAAGCCGTACACTTGTATCTACCAAACCGTGCTCTCGCCTCAACTTGCCCGTTTGTCTCTTGAAAATAACACTGCACAAGCCCCGACGGCAACCCACTGGCCGCGATGCTTTGTGTCTTCAATTCTAGACTTCCGGCGCGTAATCGTGATATTCCAGGTTGGCTTCACAGGGAAATCTACGGAAAATCGGCCCTTCAGCCTTAGCGATGTCTTTGGGATAAACCTCAGCAGACATCCTTGCGCCTTCCGCTGACTACGGGGTCCCCTCCGGCACGACTGCCTCCAGACATCGAGGTCCTTGCATCTTCTTGATCAGTGCCAGCACGAGGCTGACTTTACTCGTCGGCCAGTCCTGAGTCTCAGTTCCTGAGCCTCAGTTCGTCTCATGTGCGCAGTCTATTAATGAGAGGTAGGACGTGCGCAATTCCCATAACGGACCCTTCCACTTGGTAGGGCACGCATAGGCCCCTTCTGTTGAATTGTACTCACCATGAAGGCATGCTGGCGTGACAAGGTAGTAGGTCATATCCGTCAGACATAACCATTCCATACAGGCAGCTCGGTACGTTGGTATCAGATTTAGGGAAGCCTTATGTGGAAGCTACCGCAGTCTGGCATGTGTTTCCAGGCCCGCAGTTCCAGGCTGTATCACTAATGACACAGACGAGCTTGCAGGAAGTCCTCGTTCTCAGAGCTTACTTGTCTAGTATCTCATTCCCCCATCACAAGTACTGCACGATATCCCTACATTTTCCGGAAGGCCGGAGGGGTGTGCCGCCGGCCGAGTGGCAACATCGCCGGCTGCCTTGGCTGAACGGTGTAAGTTGCCTTCAGAGTCCCCAGCGGTACGGTATGGCCGGTGATGAGAAATAAAACTATGTGGCCTTCAATCACAGTCACACCTTCCGAATACGTCCTGGGCAAAGTTTCAAGGGCTTCTCGGGAATAGCGGAGCTCAGCGGATGCTTAGCGAGCTTCTTCAGCTGTGTGACAGATATCACTGCCTTGCCTCACCTCCCAAACCTACACTTTCCTAGCGAAAGTGGTTACAGGCGTGGAATTCGCTAGACTGAGGCAGGCAGGGAAACTTGGCGAATAGGAATATCGTAACTTACCGCCTCTATCGGCGTGACTTGAGCGACGACCTGTTTTCTCGCTTGCGTTTGCCCCCGTCAGCTTGCCCAAGCCGATACATCACCCTGCCAGCTTGCAAATTTGCATCAACTCAAAAGATTCTGGATATCGAATCGACTTGGCAAGAGCTTGAGGTGCTGCGGTAGCATATCGGACCACTTTTAGATTTTCGCATCCGCTCTTGCGAATGACGAAGTTTACTGGGCGATTTAGCTGTAATCCGGCATCAGCTTCAGGCAGTATGCCTGCTGGAAGGGGCCGGGGCTGTTGGACATGTGAGAAACTTGGATTATCAAACATAGAATCAGGCGTATCGCCCAAGGAAAGCTGGACTCGCGTGACTGGATACTGACAGTCCTTCCTCCTTCGCTCGAAGCAGGCAGTATTTGTTCGGCCTTATCCACCACGCCGGCGGGGCAGCCGAGACATGGCATGTTCATCATAGTTTCTGGTCCCCGAAGGCACGTGTGTTGGCCCAAAGGCAACAGGAACGTCCATTTCATCATCCTACAGCTGTGACTTTGAGTGGCGCCACTTGACGCACCTACCCAGGGAGCACGAACGACTTGGACATTGTCAGTGCCATCCGGTCGACCCGGGACAAGAGGCCCTGTTCCATATCCTGTGTGTCTACTGTGTGACACTTGTTTGCACAAGCAGGAGATGCTGATCCATACCGCGGGTATCGAGTCGCACTGTCTCGAACCCAAATCTGAACCGTATTGGAGTGGTAGTATTCCAGCCCGGCGTGTCATGTGCTCCTACTCGCAACATAAGCAATCACATTGACAACCAACAGCATCTCGCCCCCACTACCTCGTGGTGGCTGTGCGGTGGGGTCGTCGGCCTGGGGGTATATGCGGCCCCAGGATTCAGGTGGTGGTGAAGGTTTCTGACGTATCCCCACCACGATCAAGACAGACCCAAGCTCTCGGGCACGCAAGTCGCACACACTCCTGCTGAAACGGGCGCGTAGACTCGCTATAAAAAGACCTGTGCGTGCATATCCCTGGGAACACTTGCCCTGGGCCAACTCCATCTCATTCGCCCAGGTGAAACAAAGCTTGGTAGGGCGTATCAAGCCTGCATACGTTTCTCGTCTGTGTTTCCTGCGTAGCTGCCGGATTTCCGCATTGAGAGCATCAGTGCGAATTCGAAACTGGCAGGTGTATTTGTCACCTGCGAGGTGACAAGGGCGGAGAGGTTCGTCAAAAGTGTTTGACAGTGTAACTGAGATGGCGGGGCGCCCACAGCCGGGGGTCTTGTGTTTACTATAGCCGCGGTGAAGACGTAGAAAAACCGCAGGGGTGGCGGAGCTTGGAGCCGTGTCAAGGGACCTATGTATGCCTCTTGTCCCGCAAGGGTTGGACGGTGACGGCCAACAGGAACGAGGAACTTGTGTCGTCTTCCCGAGCTTCCAGACGAATGCCTGACCAATGCCGCACCTGTTGAAGATCTCAAATACCGGGTGGCCACGTTGTCATGACGATCAGCTTCCTGGTTGGCTTCTAGGGTGACTCCTACCCAGGTCCAAGCCACGCATTTGAAGCTGTGCCGGTGCACGGTGTTGCTTGCGGTTGCGGCAAGAGTTGTTCTGCATAGCCGGCCGTTGACCATTGACTTCGGTGAGCAGACCGGCAGGGGTCACAGCAGTGCGGACCGCCCAATGATGGTTCGAGGCTTGTACCATGATGCTCGGATTGGCAACTCCTGTCGTATTACCTCAGTGCCAGGAAGAGTCAGACCCGCGGACAAGGCTTTGCGAGCAGTGCATGCATGCAAGAGATTGGCAGTTGGGGGCGAGCCGTCCTGGCCGTTGAGCGTCATGTTGAGTGGTTCTGCTTCTGTCGTGTGAGGGAAGCCGAAGATCATTGCTGCACATTGCCGCAGGCGCCTCCCTCCCACCTGCGACCCACACCGCAGGCTCGAAAGCCGATGCCATCTGGACCTTCGGATCCGGTTGGACGGGGTCGCCTGCAGGGATCGGCCAGTTGCATTGCATTTCGCAATACCTGAGGCCGTCGCCACAGGCACAAGGCAGGTTATTTCTTGCGACGCACGACCGTTGAGCCGGGCAGATCGTCGTGACACCAGGTTTTGGTTGAAAGGAGAAGTGGGCGCCGGGCCTGTGACAAGAAATTGGCCAAGGGGAGCTCATGAAAGTGTTCCGTACCACACAGGCTCAGGGCCGGAATGGAGAAGCTGAGGGGTGCTGGGAGGTCCCCTGATGCTAAATTTGTCCCGGGGACTGAAACTTGGGGGGGGGGCTACCGCCGCGCTGGTAGCTTGTGACGCTTGTGGAGTTACCGACGCCGTAGGGGGATGAAGAAAAACAAACCAGAGATTGAACAATGCGAGACGAGACGGAAGCCAATACGATCAGCACATCGTCGGCTTAGATTGCTGTAAATTTCCGAGATCAGGGAAGGCCCGGTGCGGCACCCGGCTCGGAGGATTACTATTCATATCGTGACGAGATAGACATCACAACGGCCCCTCGAGATATGGGTGGCTTGACAGACAGAACAGGGCCGATTTCTACAAACCTTGACGCAGCCCACCCGGTCGGATGTTGACAGGATAGATAGATAACAGCTCGACATGACCTGTGACTCGCACCAAGACTGACAAAGTGCTGTGCCCCATGCACGCTCTGCCTGGGCAGCGTGCACTAAGGGACGGTGGACGAGCATGAGCTGAGGGTCTAAGAGGCCGGAGGCAGGTTGGCGAGGTATGTTTTCCTAGCCTGCTCCGTACAGCCCACAGCCCACAGCATCAGGCGGCCGGTCCTGCAGACCCGTTTGTGTTGTATTGCAGCTTGGGTACGCTAGAAGTGGTGCGGACCTTGGCAGCTTCCCCGCCCCATGTCGATATTGGCATTGCTAGGCCGGGGCGCGAGAAGGTTTGGACGCGGCGATGGATGCATGGCTTAGGACGATGACGCACCCGAGATCCCTCGGTGTTGAGATGGTGAGCTCGGACGTCTCGAGAGGAGCCTGGACATGGCTTGCTTGCGATCCGGACGGGACTCCACCGCATTGAAATCTCATGTGCCAGATCTGAGAGCCTGGGAGACCGCCCTGCTGGGAATCCCTCGACATTTCTCCGAAACCCGAGGGTTTGGGCGGGGCGAGGTGAAGTAACAGTCACAGTGACGGTGACGGCGGCGGCGGCGGCGACGGTCAGCGTGACAGCGTGACAGCGAATTTGCTCCAAGAGGATAAACCTGGAGGACGGCCCAAGAGACCACCACCTGAGGGCTGCTGACCAGAGTGCAGGTGGCTAAACAAGAGACAAAAAGACAAGACACAGAACAAGAGGGAAAAAGATTTTGACGCGCGTCTATCACAAATAGCAACCAACGGTCGGCTGTGTTACTGCGAGCGGCAGCTGCCCTGCTGCCCAGCTGTGAGGAGTACAGTGCAGCGCATACTGCAGCAGGGTCAGAGAGGGTGGGTGTGGTGGTGGCTCAACGGCTGTGGCCTTTCCCCTTCCAGGTGAGTCTCCCGGGGCTGCGGCAAATTCCCCGAAACCCCAGCACTTCTGCAGCAGAAGGGTCATCAAGACCCATATTTCCCATGGCTGCTCCGATTGCTGGAGAACAGCAAGATGAAGAGAGCCGTCTCGCGTTCTGGCCTCATGGCCGAGGGTGGCCTGGGTGGGTGAGAATGACGAGTTTCTCCTCAGTCACCCGGCGAATGAATGCTACGCTGCCCGGCCTCTCAGCAGTCTAGCGAGGCGTTGTGCCTCCCCTGGTCCCTGCCACACACCCTTGCAGGAGCCCAGCCATTCAGATGTTGTTGTTACCACCTGTGGTGGGTCCGCTGCTTCCTTTTCCTGCCCAAACTGACAAGCCCAGTTCCATGGTGTCGGAATGAGCTCTCCCACTGCAAGGTAGCTCCACGCCCGCCAGGGAGTGGGTGCAACTGGATGGACCGCAAATCCAGGGGAAGGGAAGGAACCGCCTTGCCGCCCTCCCCTTCACCTCGGCAGCATTGTGTACTATTGTGTACGGTTGGCCCACAGTCTTTACGGTTCCTCTCTTTGACCTTGTTGTTAGGTCTCACAGAGTCCAGGCCGTGTACTTTTGGTATCTGCATCAGCCTGCCCTGCCTGCAGCATCCAAGGCCCAGGAAGGCGGTTTCCTAGTGTGGAGCAGAGATTCCACCGCCTTACCGCATCCAGGAGCCAAGAATCAACCGTTTCGCTCCCAGCACTGCAGCAGCGGCGCCCCATCGCAACCCATCGCAACCCATCTGCAGTCCGTCGCAGCCCATCCCGTCTCATCCCATCGTGACTGGAGGGGGTAAGCTGTGATCACCCAGCTAACTCATCAACCTGTCATATCGCATCACAGCCACCCACCGGGGCAGCGAGGCCCCAAGAACCACAGGGCCCTAGGCCCCATCTACCCTTGCCCTGTCGTGTCATCCCTACAGTTTGGGTGCAGCCTGTCTCGACCCTTGAGCGCCCCCCCCCCCCGACCCACGGCCCTTGGCCCTTATTAGCACACACACGCGCGAAGACGTTATTGCACATTCATTCCATGTGCTTGCCCGGTCTGGCACAGCATCAGCACCCGGCATCCAGGTAGCAGCTATCTAATGTAGTGTAGCAAGGTGTGCTTCTCGATCTATTCCCAACTATCCCCGTGCCCCATGCCCCCGTCTGCCCTCCCCCCTGTTCCTTGCACCTGGTGGGTGGGTGGTGCGTGCAATACTAATACTGTACGCGGTACCTACCTACTCCAGAACGAGCTTGACCTGCCAAATCGCGGCCTTCTCAAAACTCGAATGCCTCGCCCCCTCAGTCATGTTCCCTGTTTCCTAGTTCTGCTGCCTTTGACTCTCTTTACATACCAGCAACGCCCATATCTGACAACACCTTTGGGCACCCCCACTCTAGCCCACGACACATCTTCACTCTTCTCCCATCTACCCCAAGGGCTTGACGACACGATATCGTTTCGCCATTGTCGCCATATGTGACTTCTATCCAAGACATGGACGACTCCACATAGCAGGCAAAATTGCCAACGGACAGTGCACACTTGTTGCTCGACCACATCAGAGATATATTCCACACAGGCACCTCTTGACCATTCACCGGGAAACGGCGAAATCCAGGAATTGTTACAAGCTTACACCTCTCACACAAGTACACACCTGGACCGTCACCACCCGCCTCCCTCCTGTGCTACCAGCCAACCGACCACTCAGCAAAAACCTAGTCAGCCCATTTTGACAGCCACAGCGCCTCTTGCGGACCGCCCGATATCCTCACGATACCGTGCCAGTCGCACGAAAACACGCCAATCTCGTGCCTTTCTTTGTGCCCCTCCCCTGCCGCCCTCTGCAAGCAGTTGTTTCCACCTCCTGCCGGTGTTCTGCCGTCTGCCTCCACGGCGCTACCCTCTTTCATGTTGCTGAAGCCTTGGGCCTGATGTTAGGGATCCTTGCGCCCACGAGCTGGAAAGGGGGCTGGCCATGTTAGGCCACTTTGCTGGGACCCAGTCGAGGTCCCAGGCACCAGATGACGAGAATGACCGAGCGGGGACGGAGGGTGATCTCACTACACAGGTCATGCTTACGCACTCGGCATCACAGGCCCGACACCAACGGCCATGGCATATATCCGACTACGCGGCTGAGGACGCCACGATGGGAGGACATGCTCAACTGCACCGTGAAGGCACAGCAAGCATGGATGTCCTCACGCACAAATTTAGCAGTTCCCATCTGCGTCTAGACAACGGCATCCTGCCGCCTTTGTCCCGTTACTCGGCTTCTGCCTGCTCCTCTGTGGCCTCCTTCGGCCAGCTGCCTGAACCCACATTGGAAGTGGGCACTTGCTGCCCGGGGCCCTCATCAGAACTGCCAGGTCGACATGCTACACCTTCATCAATAGCTTCGACTGTGGACACTGATCTCGCTAGACATTCACACAGTAACAAGCAAGATGTCAGGCGTTTACGTCACAAGCCCTCGTCGCGCTGTCTCAAAGAGGCGGCAGCTATCGGTGCTATCCAGACGCGAGTGGAAGAAATGATATCTACAAGCACTCAGTGTAACGTGTACACTCCGCCCTTGGTACCAGTTGTACCCATCGAGGCCGACGACAAGAACGACACGGGCCACGCTGTGGTGGGAACCACGTTGGAAGTCGACGACAATATCGGAGCTGACGATGAGTCCGAACTCGCCCTCATAGACAGGCTCTTGTCGTTGCGTCGTGCCAGCGGCACACTTGGCATCCGGAAGAGCGGGTTCCCACTTTACCGTTCATCGACTGATACGGCTCTCCGCTGCCAGAATCTTGTTAGGAATAAGCCAAGGATGAGACGTCGTAAAGTTAGACCAAAAACGAGCCTATCTACGCTAGCTGGCGAGGAATCGCAACCGTGAGAGCATTCCCTGGAACTCGCACCACCATGGCAAGCCCTTCCTGGCCTTTCCTTGCTTCTGAATGCTTTATATTTCGCCACCTTGTTATTTTCTATTATCTTTTCCATCAGGATTCTGGGCTTCGTACAGTGGGATATACCCTTTCTTTGGTTCTTTGGAATGGTCATGGCGTTCCGCGTCCGGACAACAGCTCAGTCTGCGGCATCGGGAATTTGTAACAGTATCGCACTCGGCACACTGGATCGTATGGGAGACTCAAAACGACGGCAACGTCATGGCGTTGGGGGAATTTTGATTGCACAGGGCTGCGACTTCGCTGCCCCTGCCATTTTCGGCCTCGGTGAACATAGGAGGGACATATTTGGCGGTACTTGTTGGGCACAGGAGCACAATATTCTAGGACAATGACGGCTCCCGTCGGGCTAGCAGAGCCAGAGAGTGCCTGCACAAAGGCTTACATGCCAGCGAGGCTTTGTGCTCGAAAATACGATTATCTCTTGAGCCCTCGGCGGCAGGATCGCCAGCGTCCCGTTCATGACCGTACAGCGTCCAGCCACAAAGGAACACTTTTGGCAGCATAATTCGATCTTCCGGGCCCTGTCGCAGGGCTGAAGGCTGAGCAGCAACACCTGCACTAGTTGGCTTAAGCACAATCCGCTGCCTGAGTTCTCCACCGAATAAGCTACACCCTCGATTCAGGGGCGGTGACTGACCTGGCTGACATGTTCCTAAATAGTGACACTAGACAAAAGAATCGCAGCCTTGCAGCCTCGGGACAGTTGGGGGCGCGCATGGGTTCGAGACCGCCGCTGCGTCTGCGTCTGCAGTAGTTCAGGTACAATGGCGGGCCAAGATTCATCAACGGCGGTAGTACAATATCATAGGCCATGTTTCAACCCTTCGGTGTTGCCCACAGGGACCCCAAATTGACGCCCATTCCACGCATTGGACGAAAGTACAGTGGTCGGAGGCTTTCCGCCTGCTTTTCGGCAGGGTATGCTCGCCTCGAATAACGCCTCCTGGGCCCGAAAAAGATGGAGATTCGAGGTCATTCACAAAGGAAAACCTTCAGCCTTTGTGCTCGCCTCTTTGTGTGTTCGAACATGGTGCTCAAATCCGTGGCTCCCTCATGTCGGACGAGCCAAGGGAGGGACTTTGGGGCGTTTCTAGACTGTATCCGAGAAGCTATCAAAAAGATAGATCTATCTGGGGAAGCCCGAGGGACCTTCGCAAGATGCAGTGCTCACCAGTTGAGGCTCATGTGCATGGGCTGCATTCCAGCTGTTGCCATCCACGCATTCGTACAGCAACCGACATACGATCAGCCATGCATATCTTTGGTTGCCATGGCATGTAGCACCCTCACATCTATTTACCCATCCAAATACCTTCTCCTTATACTCGATTAAAAGTTTCTTTTCCAGCACAACATTTTTTTTTTCTTACTGAGCGACGACTCTTCCCTTCAGACGCTTCCCACGGCGTCGGTGCTCCATGGGAACAAACCACGAACGGTTCCTCGAAATAAAAGATCATCATCATCTCGAGACATTCGCAGCCAATTGATTTCAGTCAGCAGCCGAACAGCTCAGAAAGCTACGGAGCGATTGCTCAGCCCAGCCTCGATACATCAACTCGGAGGGACCGCGGGACATGACACTGGCGCCCGAACCTGACACGGCTTTTGCTAGAGCTATGGATTACTCCATAGACAAAGACGAATTCTGGCAGATCTCCTGCGCTACCGGCCAAGCAGCTCCGGGGGCCTTCGCCGACGACCCGCGCTCGCCGAGCGATTTCTTTGACCAGTATGTGGTCATGGAGGGGGCAGACCCGGGCGGTCTGGGTGCAAGCTTCTTCATGCCGCTGCAGGGCGGTGGACAAGGAGAGGACGAGTTCTCGCCACCCACGTCGTCCGTCACAGACGCCATCACCAGCGCGTCCTCGACCAACGGGTCTGCGCCCGATGTGCCGCATACAATGTCGGGTTTCTCGGTCGAAGACACACTAAAAGCTATCTCATTAGCAGAGGGTGCACACCACCAGCCGCTCCGCGGCAGACTTCCTGAGCGACCCAGCGGCAGCCACAGCGAGGCCGCACACCACGTCGTGCTAGGGCAGCTTAACCCCGACGCTCTCGAACAAAGGCGGCGGCTCCTCAGTGGTCGGCGCGGGCAGGACCAAGCCGCGGGTGGCTCGATTACAGACTCGGAGCTGCTGCAGATCGAAGGTCTGTCGGTGAATTCGCCCCGTGGCGTCGTAGCTCAGCAGACATCTGGTCCAACCGTCCCACCCACGCCGCCGCCGCCGCCGCCGCCGCAGGACTGTACCCCAAGCACGGCGGCTCATAACATCGCTGGTATTACCGAAGACGTCAACCTCGACCAATTGGCACAGAGAACCCGTAATCACAAGTCGAAGCGGTTTGAGACGATCTACTCAACAATCAAGAGGGCAGTCGGAGGGCACTCCCGAGGGCGAGTGCCTCAACAGCAGCAGCACCAGCACCGGCAGTACCAGCACCCAAACACAGCCCCCATCCCTCAGACGATGACGCCCTCCCACGTCGAGTCGGCCAAGAAGGCGACGAGGAGGCTGAATTCGGAGAGCCAGCCAGCTTCTGTCAGCTGGGATTGCCTCCCAATCTCGCCGCCTTTAACAGATTTGAACAACCTCCAGCCTGGTGACGCGGCAACATTTGGAAAGGGGTATCTTGACGATCCCTTCTTCGACCCTGCTGCGTCCTTCAACCACTCGATGGGCCTCGCACCAGCTGCGCAGATCGGTGGCAAAGGCAACGTCCAGAGCTGTAATGTCCCCAACACACCGTCGCACACCCCCGACATGAAGACCGAGCACGCAATGGACGACGACCTTGCAAAGTACTTCAACGCCAGCGACACGTGGAATATGGACAGTAGCTTCGCCACGACGACGGGTATTGACACCACGTCCTTTCTCTCTGCAGACGGCATGAACGTGGACACATGGGGCTTCGACCCGTCGTCAGACAGCGGCAGCAACCTCGACTGGGCGGCGCCCACGGACAATGGCCACAACTCGACGCGGAACCTCCACAACCTCACCATCCAGGTGCCGTCGTACGTGCAAGACAACCGCCACCACCACACCCCGCTGTCCGACGACCTCGCCAACAGCGGCCTGATGATCCACATGCCGCAGCCGCGGACCCCAGGCACGGCGCCGCTTCTGTCCTCGACCGTGGGGCCGATGCACCCGCCCAACAACGTCCCGCAGTACCCCTTCCCCGAGCAGACGACGCCTCAGCACAACAACAACAACAACATGCACGCCTTCCGGGGCCCGTACACGGACCATGGGCACTACGGCGGCACACAGCAGCGGCGGCCCAAGCCCCGGGCGCCGTCGAGCGGCGCCAGGCACCACTACATGGGGGCCGCGCCGGGTGGGGGCCCGCCAGGGTCGTCATCCATCTCGCCGCGCAAGACGCGCCAGCCGAGCTGCTCGTCGTCATCGCCCTCCCCGACGCCGGGGGGCCGGCAGGCGCGGGCCGCAGCGGCGGGGGGGATAAGCGGCCGGCGCGCGGGGAGCCTGCACCACCGGGCGTCGGCGAGCGACATCATGACGGTGCCCGCGACGGACGTGCAGACGCACGCGGTGCGCAAGCGGCGCAGCACGTCGTCGTGGAGTCGGCAGAAGCGGACCACGTCTACGTCGTCGTCGGTGGGGGACGGGTCTGGCGGGTCGCTCGGGGCCGGGATGGGAGGACTAGGGGGCGGCGGCGGCGGTGGAGGGGGAGGGGGAGGGGGTGGGGGTGGTGGTGGAGTTGGGTTCGTGAATTACACGCCCAACGACCACGGCGTGCTCATGACGGGCGTTGCGCCTAGCGGGAGCTCCAAGACCAAGGCGAGGAGGGAGAAGGAGGCGCTCGAGAGGCAGAGGAAGCTGAGCGAGGCTATGGTCAAGACCATGGCGGAGGCTGGGGTTGATGTTGACCGGTTGAAGCAGGAGGGCATCGTCATCTGAAGCATTTGTTTGTATGATTAACTGGGTTTGTCTTTTTTTCCCCTTTCCCGGCGGGGGTGTTTCTCCCTTTTTGATTCCTCTTGGTGTCGGGGTGGGTTAAACGAAGAAGGATTGCTTGTTGGCTGGGGGTTGTTGGGTGCTGGTTGTTGGTGTTGGGATGAGTTGTGTAAGTGACTGCATGAGCGATGTGTGAGATGTGTGAGATGAGACGATTGAAGCGGACGACAGATGGGCATGTTGAGGCAACGCCGGTACGGCGTTGGGTAATAAATAAGCAAGGGCATGCTAGCGGCTACGGAGTAAAGGAACAATACCATGATTGAGTTTTAAGTCATAACTTGGTTTTCTCTTCTTTCCATCAAGCACACATGTTCAATATGCCTGGTCTCGGGGGTACCTTGAATAACAGTAGCAAGCCCTGAACTTTATTGTAGTAACACCATGATGTCTTGGACGGTCACTTCATATCATTCTCGCTAGTACTCGTTTTCAGTAATTCTCATTTAGCGGCAAACATGAAGCTCATTCGTGAGACGCCGCGTGCTGCCGAAGACAGTCTATAGATATAACCAATCCCGTCTGAGGGAAAGCTTGGGATGAACTGGAATGCACCAAGGCCGGTCCCGCTGTGTCGGCCTTGAGTGAGACCCCTGGCAACCGGCCCGTAGTGGGACCCGGAGCCCGGTACGCGTTCAATGCCCCGCTGCAGCCAAGCTCCAGGTGCATGAATTTAGAAAGCTCCCTCCCAAACTTTGGCTCAGACATTGAGCTTTCGCTTTTCAAGCTCATCCCGCCAGTCAATCCCCACCTCAAACCCACCAACCCACCTTCTTGACCGATCGCGACAGCGGCCACGCTCCCCATTGCAACAGCTGTCCATCCTGAGGTTGGCGCAATGGCCTCGGGCTGGTTCGGCAGCAAGGCGGGCGAGCTCATCAGGGCTCGGTCGCTCTTCGTCAACGTCTCGCCCGCCCCGACGAGCCTATCCGAACGCCGCGCCGTGCTGCACGCCCTCAGGCGCCACGGCCACATCGAGGTCTTCAAGAGGCTTCCGGTCAGTTGCCGTCACCCACCACCTCGCCTACCCCCCCCCCCCCCCGCTATCGCAGCTGACGTCTCTTTCTACAGAGCCCCGAGACCTTTGTCTGCGCCCCGGCCAAGACCGAGGTCGCGACGGAGCTGGTCCAGCGGAGCCCCCTGACCTTCACGTTCGTCTCGGAGACGCTCGAGTCACTCGAGGAGGAGGTGAAGCCCGGGGTGCGCGCCATTGGCGTAGCGTCGCCCATCAAGGTACAAGAAGAGAAGGGCAAGGGCACTGGCACCAGCGTTGCGCAGGCAGCCGAGCCGCAACGATCCGACCTGGTCAAGACCTTCACGATGCAAATCAACCCGAGCCAGAGCTACTACGAGCACAAGAAGAACATCAGGCTGTCGCCCACCCACGGGCCCTGGCCCAAGGCCGACTCACCCCAGACCCGCCGCGAGGACCGGGACTTTGTGTACCTGGCCCTCAAGGACGTCGTGCCCAATACCATCGCCCACGCAGGGCTCTGCGACTGGCACACTGGGGGCCAGCTGTCCGGGGAGCCGGTGTCGATGAGGGCGCAGGCCGCCGACGCCAGGCTTTGGCATATCAGGGAGCGCCAGCAGCGCAAGAAGAACAAAGACATGGGCAAGATGGGCGGCGATCTCACATCTGTCACGAGCCTGGATGCGCTGTGCGTCTCTACAAACGGAGCCCAGCCACGGGCCCAGCCGGCCGACGTTCAGGACGGGTCCGACGCGGATCCAACCCAGAAGGCCGGGCCACCGGCCCCTCCGCCCAAAGCACCGGCTTGGGCTCGGCGCCTGCAGTTCAAGTTGAACCCGCTGGCAGACCGGAAACACAGCGAGAAAGTCAGAAAGGAGGGCATCATGGGAAAACCGATGTTTTGGAGGTCAGTCCTCAACAATAACCAGGCTGGCGGTGTCAAGGCGCCGCAACCGCCATCAGAGCGGGTGGATGCCAAGACATGAGAGTGTCTTGACCTTTGGGCTGAAAGGCTCATTCGAGTCCCCATTGCTGGGGTTTGAAACGGCCCTCGAGTATGTTCAGAAGCCACGCCTTAGGGCCAATGGCCCAGGATCAATTGGACTCTACGTCAGCCACGCGACAAAACTCGCGTGCTAGGTGGAACGCCAATTGTCACCGTGGATCGCCGGCTATCTCTTGGATCTCTCGGGCAAACAAGATCCACGGCTAGTCGGAACGGGAACACGACGATATTAGAAAAAGAGAGAAAGGTCTGAGGTGGAATTAGGTGGCCCGCCGTCATTCGGTACCTGAAATCAGGGCACCGTCACTTCAAGGGAGCCCATGTGCCTGTGCAGGGGGGTCTAGAACCAACCAGGCCGCGCCAAAAGCGACCCTCCTACGTCACCCAACAACGCGACCGACAGGGGATCAAAACAGGACTCAGCTCAAGCCTGTGTGGACTAACACCCTTCAAACCACGAGCCTGCGAGCCTGCGAGCCTGCGACACAACGTCACGAGACTGGTCTAGATCAGCAAATCTCCCCCGGCGCCTCTGTGCGACACGACACAAATGGGTGCGACCTCAGAGATGACACTCTGAACGATGACGTCGCAGTTAATCCTGCCTCCCTGTCGCTTCTGTGCCGGTTACCCCAGATCCTGATTTCACAGGGTCTTAGAACCCCTGCCTCATCGACTATGCTGCCCCCATATCTATCTTATATGATGGGCCGGCCCTCCTGAGTTTCCGGACGAACCTCTGTTCCCAAGGCCATCCCGAACAACTTTAAATCTGGTTCAACGGTACCGTTGCGATTCAACAAACACAAACAGCCAAGCGTCTGAGACAAGACATCCCATCGACAACATGGCGGTCACCGGCTTCTTCCACCACATCGGCACGTTCCTGCTGTTCGTGGCAGCTGTGCTGCTCATTATCACGTCTATCACGGCGCCTGTCGTGAACAACCTCGGCATGATGAAAGTGTCGCTGAGCAATGCCACAAATGACCACTATTCGGAAGTATCGTTTGGCACATTCGGCTACTGTGTCCTGAACACTGCGTATGTTTATTCCGTCCCTATATCGCTCCAGGACAAAACTTTTTAACATGCTCGTCTTAGCGATGATTCGCGCGATGTCTGCACTGGCAGCCACATTGGCTACAAGCCCGCCGACGTGATGACCGAGGTGGAGCAAACCTCCTACTCGGACTACAGCCGCAAGGTTACTCGTACGTTTTAATCTTCCGAACAGCGATCATTTCGCCTGTTACCTTGAAGCAGTTTACTAATTCATCCCAGACGGCCTCACTAAGGTCATGATCCTGCACCCCATCGCCGCCGGTATTGCCTTCCTCGCCTTCCTGATGGCTCTGGGCTCCGGCTTCTTCGGCTCTCTCCTCGCCGCCTTCACCTCGCTCGTCACGTTCGTGGTAACGGTCGTCGCGCTCATCTGTGACTTTGTCCTCTTCGCCCTCATCCGCGACAACGTCAACGACCAGAACAACGAGGCCCACGCCTACTACAGCGTCGGCATCTGGACCGTTCTCGTCGCGGGTATCGCCTCGCTGCTCGGCGCCATCATCGTCTTCTTCACCTGCTGCTCGGCCCGCCTGCACAAGCGGAGGAACCGACACTCCACTGTCCCCAAGAACGACTATGGCACCCCGACGACCACCCGCCGCAGGCGCAGGTGGTTCTAAGCGGCCGATGCAGACTCGGGTATCAATCCTGAAAGGGAGTAATGGTAATGAATTAATGGGAGGGTGATGACGGCGACATCCTTTGATGGATGTGGCGGGGAGAAATGGGACGAAATGGGAGGGAACAGAAGATATCCACACTGGCGTTTATGGCGAAGAGCGCCTTTGCATCACTTTGTATACCTACATATGATACCTCTACTGTATTTCTGTTTAGCAATTCACGCTATACATCATCTGCGGTCTACTATATATCTTGCCATCAAGATGTCCGATAAATAAGCTAATATTGTTGACTTGGTCAGAATTGTTAAGCCAATGTTGTTGACTTGGTCAGAATTGTTCCTTACCCAATCGCGATGCCAAACCTTTCAAATTGAGATCCTATCGAATTGTTGCATCGCAGCGAACACGACGCCTTTCTGCTATTTCGCTCGGAGTCCAGATGCCCGCCCCAAGGGGGAGCTCTCTACGCCGGCGCGGCTTGCTGCCGAGATTTGTTCAGCGCCGATACCAGCCGAGGCATCGCGATCTTGGTGTCGTCGGGCTGTCCTAGATGGCCCCTGGGCTTGACCCCGGCCTATTGAAGATCCTATCGCAGTAGATTGATGTTGAAGTTGCACGTCTACAGGTCCTAGATTGTTTCTGGTTCACTTGTGCTCCTCTGGGCCCATGGCTCAAGGGCCCAAGCTCGCCTGGTGCTCTTCCTCCGACGTCTTTTGCCTTTAGGTTCCTTCTCATCTTCTGCCTTGCTAGCAATCCTTGAACACTGAAGCTAACAGCTCCGGAGAGCATTGGCTCCAGCTGCTTTATGATGGCAGACTCTGACGCTTCGGTCCATATATCGCCCGTGGCTCTGCCAGCACTCTGACAATTCAGACTTCTGGGATGGACTCCTGTTCGATAGCATTTTCAGGGGTAACCTGCTGGGGGAATAACCTGACAGAATAAACTACGCTTGGATCCCAAAGCTCGTCTGATAATTCCCCTCATAAAGTTTAGCAACTTGTGACTTCGAAATAGCCGGCTTTCCACATCTCCCGCTTAACATAATAGTGTCTGCCCTGCTCGTATGCGCCATCAAACCCAGAAGGTCCGTAAAAACCAGGACAAGAGCGATTGTTCCCACTGTCTAGCAGTCTGAACTCCTAGTTGTCTGACCGAACCCCGGAGGCACTTCAACGCTGGAAGATCACAGCCTGATGTCGACCATTCCTAGAAGATCGCATCGGAACTGATCCTAGCATCTTAAGAACTGATAATTCGTTGCCTCTCTCCCGCCGTCATCGTCGTCGTCTCGTCGTCGTCGTCTCGTCGTCGTCGTCTCGTCGCCTGTGTCGTTTGCGGCTCACGCGACGCATTCACGATGGAGAACTCCATCGAGGGCTGCATAATTCTAGTCAGACCCCAGGAACTCATCAGGAGCATCTTCGTCAAATGGGAGTCTGGGTTAGGAATAGATACAGGCTTACTAGGACCTTTCGCAGGCTTTTCATCTCCGTGAACAGGAAATCGTCGTTGATTCCTGCCTTCTTCGAGACTGAGGACCAGAACATCCGAGAGATTGGCCTTCGAAGCTGTCAAGAGGCTCTTTCTTCGCTGAATTTGGTTTCTCGCGGCCGTGGAAGTAGATCCTTCGGAAGCCTGATACTCTGGGGGCATGATCGGACGGACCACAACGGATGTGGGATGGATCAACTGGATAAAGACAACTTCTCTTCGCGGATGGTCATTTGTTAATGTATACAAGAGAAAAAAAGAAGAACCAAGGCGGGTGCTGTGGTAACAATCATGACAACTGAGCGGCGTAAATTGCGAGAATCTGGTATTGGGGTGTTGGGATTGTTGCGGTGTTTCTATCGGCGCAAACAACGGGGCCACGTTCTTGGCCGTCGGCGGACCTTTGCGACTACCGCTCCTTCCACAATCCCACAGTCTCGGTATTTAGTATGAGTTTATGAAAGTGTGACGGAGAATATCCACTCCTGCATATGAAATGTATGTGGTGCTCTTTATACAGTGGAAGCCCAGAAAAGTTCAATATTCTGCGTGCAAGTCTCTTACATAAAGTCCACTCGTAACCTTTGAATAGACGGACCTAAACTCTGATGCTCCATGGTCACAGTCATCTGCGGCAAGGAGGGGGTCCTACAGAAGCCTGATGTGATCGCACGAATGCTCTGGACTTTGAACTTCAATCATGCTTGCGCAGATGTTTAACATTGGCCAGCTCTGTCTCCGGATAGCCTTCTGAAGGGAGACCTTCGGCCAGGAATCTTGCGTTAGTTTTCCATTCCTGAGACAACTGGCCGGCGAGAGGCTGAGGCAGGCTTGGGCTGACCAAAATACCAGATTGAGCTCAGCACAAAGTACGACGCTATCTCCATGACCTGGAGGTTCTTTCTATCTTTGGGTTGTATGTTTTCGACGATGTTCTGAGCGACCGTGATAGACGTGGGTCTGGTTGAGCTGTCATCGAGCACAAAGTCCATGAAGATGGGTGGCAGAAAGCCCGCCTCGTCGAAGTCGACAATGTACAGCACAGTGTGATCAGCCACGGTGGCAAAGATGAAGTTTCCAGCACACAGGTCTGAGTAGTAGAACTGAAGTTCAGTCCCCAGATATATGGTTGGCGGCGGGTTAGGACTCCGACGTGTTCTGAGCCTCAGTATCTGTCCCATATTTGCGTCACCGCATAATCGCATAGCGAGGACGAGTAGTTCCCTTATTTACCTTATTCAAGTGCTTCTCTAGCATGTCGATATCTCGATAAGCAGTAGCCGCCTCAAAGTTGTTGAAAAAAGGATGTCGTATTATACCGCCCCCAACCGGACCAGGCTTGGACCCTGGTGGCGCTTTGACAGATAGAAGCCGGATTCCATTTGCACGAGTTTGAACTGGCAAGGAGGTTCAATTCGAAGATTCAGAGTCTAGTTGAATGTGCACGTTGATGGAATATCCTGCGCGGACAGACTCACTCGTCTGACGACTGGTCAATTACGCCGGGACACGAGCACTACGAGTTGTGCATCTCTCTGGAAACCGAAAGCTCCAGATGTGCTGCTGCGGCAGAGCGCGGTCCGGCGCGAGATGCTTGGCCGGCGCGGCGTGAGGGCCGAGCGGCTTGGCCGAGGCCGTGGCCCGCTCGGGACAGGTCCGATCAGAACATGGCCTGCAAAATGGAATGCCGTTATTAAATTACAAAATGGAGAGAACACCCTTCGCTATGCTTGATGGACCTCAATGAAGCCAACGTGCACTATCATCCCACGTCGTGCATTTGCAACGTAGAATCCACCTACATACCTAGGGACCTACACAGAGGACACAACCCCACGTGCAAGGAAATCGTGTGACTCTCCTCGTCCCAGGCTGGCTAATGCCGGAATCAGGGTGGGCGGGAACCTGTCACGGGGATGCGGCAATCGCGGCCTGGAGCCCCGTCAGCCGACGCCATGACATCTCCGTCCATCTCCTTGCCGGCAAGCCGGGTGCTGTCATCGCAAGATCCACAACAACAGCATCATGAGCATCTAGATACCCTATTCTTCCTTTTGCATAGCAATTATACACTTGATTCCATGATCCCATGACCTAACAACAACACACCTAGTAATCATCTTTTCCAAGAGACATCTTGGCCGCTGCCTCCCGCTGCCTCCCTCTTCAACTCCTCAACAATGGCCTTGAAAGACATCCCCAAGTTCACAAAACACAACCTCAGAACCATCCGTCATGCGCCTCTATCCGAGATCTCGGGCGCACTGGGTGATCTCGGCACTCTGCTCCCGCTGATGATCGCCCTCGCCCTTCAGGGTTCCGTCTCATTGTCAACAACACTCGTCTTCTCAGGAATATTCAACATCGCTACCGGCGCCGCCTTTGGTCTGCCGCTCCCGGTCCAGCCGAGTAGGTGCCTTCCTGAGACCACGTCAACTATAGCTGAGCTAGAGACGCGAATCTCGTCACTAACCCCAAGTACAGTGAAGGCCATCGCAGCCGCAGCCCTGGCATCTCACGCCAGCCAGCGTGACACACTCGCAGCAGGCGCCCTCGTCGGCGCTGCGGTCCTGCTCCTCAGCGTGACGGGCCTGCTTCGCCGCCTGGCAGTATGGACGCCCGTCCCCGTGGTAAAAGGCATCCAGTTCGGCGCCGGTCTCTCGCTAGTCCTGTCCGCCGGCTCCGGCATGCTGGGTCGTCTGGGCTGGGGGCCCCATGATCCACTCGACAACCGTGTCTGGGCCATCGCCGCCTTCCTGCTTCTCATCCTCACGGCCCGCGCCCCGAGGTTCCCATACGCGCTAGTCGTGTTCATCGTCGGCCTCATCCTCGCCATCGCGGCGGTCGCCACCACCTCCGGACACAACCATCTGCCCGGTTGGCAGATCTGGAACCCATACACCATCATCCCGGGGTTCGCGAGCGCCGAGGCATGGTCCATGGCCATCGCGCAGCTGCCACTCACAACCCTCAACTCAGTCATCGCCGCCGCCGCACTGGCATCCGACCTCATGGGCCCCAGCTTCCCGGGCTCCACACCCACCGTCACCGAGCTGGGCCTGTCCGTAGCGGCCATGAACCTCGTGGGCTGCTGGTTCGGCGCCATGCCCGTGTGCCACGGCGCCGGCGGGCTTGCAGCCCAGCATCGCTTCGGCGCCCGCAGCGGCGCGAGCATCATCCTCCTCGGCTCGCTGAAGCTGTTCCTCGGCCTGTTCCTCGGCGCCACCCTGCTGGACCTGCTGGGCTCGTTCCCCAAGTCGATCCTGGGGGTCATGGTCGCGGCTGCCGGGCTGGAGCTGGCGCGTGTGGGGCAGAGTCTCAACCACGGTGCGTCGGACTTGTGGGAGGATAGCATCTCGGCGAATGCGGATGGGGACGGGAGTGGCCTCGGCCGTGTGATCAAGAGGCACCGGGACATCTCGGACGACGAGAGGCAGGAGAGGTGGACTGTCATGCTTATTACGACCGCCGGTATACTGGCCTTCAGGAACGACGCTGTGGGGTTCATCGCCGGCGTGCTGACGCATGCTGCTTATCAACTGTCGCATACCCTCGAGAGACGGCGCGATGCGGTCGGTGAGAGGCAGCCGCTGTTGCGGTGGCCTTGAGGATAGGTCCTGATTTGGGTTAAGTATGCACGTATTTCCTTTCCTTGCTCTACTGCTGGAAAGCACCAAGGGCTCGCAGATAATGCTAGTCTCTCTCTTGCTGTGGTGCCCAAGCGACGTATGTACTCTAGCAGTGGCCTCGAATCACATATTTCTAGGTACGGTGACCTCGCTTGGCTCCCTCGCCATTGTAGAGTGGACCTGTCTCGTTGGAGCTTCTCGTCACCATTTCATTTTCTTGCAACCGGGAGGTCACCTACAACACCACTCTATGGCAGCATCTCCTCCGGATCAATCTCAAGCGCAACCCCTGATCGAATAGTCTGCTATAGGACACTCCTCATACGACGCATATGCCATTCATGGTGCCAAGTGAAGAGCGTCATAATTGAAGAAAAGAAGAATAGCTTTGTGTTGAACTTATTTTATTGGTATTAACAATATGCTGTCATGCAGTTGAGGTATCATCACAAGCTTGTCTTGCGTCTTTTAGCCCGTCTCCCTTCCGCCGTGCAGCGCCAGTGTGTTGAAAGATGCCATAGCTCTATATCCCAATCGCCCTTTTCCCAGTTCGCTAACATTGTCACGTTGAGTGATATATGACGTATAGTCTCGTTTACCAGAATACAAAAGAGGTGATGCTAGACGCGCTTCGGCAGTCTAGAACAGACCGTCGATCTCGCCCGTCTCCAAGTCGACGTCGACGTTGAGATAGCCCGGAGCGGTCGGGAGACCAGGAATGGTCTGGATGTCAGCAGCAAGGGCATACCTACGGCATCACGTTAGCATTGAGTCATATACTAGAAACGAGAAAATGAACTTACAGGTATCCAGCGCCAGCTGCCATTCTGACATCCCGGATGGGCACAGTGAACCCGGTCGGCGCGCCCTTCAGCTCTGGGTCATGCGAGAGCGAGTACTGCGTCTTGGCAACGCAAATCGGCAGGTTACCAAAGCCTTGCTTGGTATATGTGTCGACCTTCTTCTGTGCAAGCTCACTGAATTCCACTGCGTCCGCACCGTACATCTTCTTGGCGATAGCCTCGATGCGGTCCTGAATAGTGTTGCCCTCGAGCTCGTACAGCAGCTTGTAGTCCTTCGGCTTCTGCGACGCAGCGATAACACCTTCGGCCAGTTTGATGGCACCCTTTCCACCCTCAGCCCAGTGGTTGGACAGGATCGCGTCCTCTGCGCCGGCAGCGATCGCCTCCTCGCGTATGACAGCGATCTCCGCGTCCGTGTCCGTGACAAACTTGTTGATGGCAACAACCACAGGAACACCGTAAGCGCGGGCATTCTCAATGTGTTTCTTAAGGTTCACACAACCCTTGCGCAGGACCTCGACGTTCTCTTCCCTATAAACTTGGGGCAGAGCTGCTCCTGGGGAGATGGGTGGGCCACCGCCGTGCACCTTCAGGGCACGGACAGTGGCGACGACGACGACCACATCGGGGACGAGGCCGGAGGTACGGCACTTGATGTTGAAGAACCGCTCGCCACCCATGGTAAAGTCGAATCCAGCCTCGGTGACAACAAAGCCAGCCTTGGACTCGTGCTCCTCGTCAGGTTCGGTGCCCACGAGCTTCAGGGCCATCTTGTCGGCAAGAATAGAGCTGTTGCCAATACTGATATTGGCGAATGGGCCGGCGTGGACGAAGACTGGCGTCCCTTCCAGCGACTGCATGAGGTTGGGCTTGATGGCGTCCTTCATCAAGGCAGTCAGAGCTCCACCTGCACCAATGTCGTCGCAGGTCACTGGATCTCCATTTCTTGAAGTGGCAATGACCATGCGGCCAAGTCTCTCCCGCATATCCCTGAGGTCGGTGCTCAGGGCTAGGATGGCCATGCACTCACTGGCTACGGAGATGTCGAAGCCCGTCTCGCGAGTCTGCCCCTTCTCGGTTGCCGCGGTTCCCACGGTGATGCCTCGTAGATGACGGTCATTCACATCAAGTACACGTCGCCA
The DNA here is from genome assembly GCA_023522825.1 of Diaporthe ampelina. Lineage (NCBI taxonomy): Eukaryota > Fungi > Ascomycota > Sordariomycetes > Diaporthales > Diaporthaceae > Diaporthe > Diaporthe ampelina. The sequence goes on from JAMFTM010000144.1 coordinate 107,717, forward strand.
GGTGATCGTCTCCGGGTCAATGTCCAATCGTGCGAACCTGTGGATTTCGTCCTCTGTGAGTTCGTCGGGGTTGGTCTTGTCAATGCCGAGCTTCTTCAAACGGCGAAACATGACGGGAGCAAAGGCTCGCTTTCCGTTCTTTGCTGGCACGAGACGCTTATACAGAGGGCCATCCTTCTGGGTGTTCTCGTGGAAGATGCGAGTCTCGATAGCAGCTGCCAGGAGGTTGTTTGCTGCCGTGATGGCGTGAATGTCTCCAGTCAGATGCATGTTGAACTCGTCCATTGGGATGACTTGGCTGTAGCCGCCGCCAGCCGCACCACCCTTGATACCGAATGTTGGGCCCTGGCTGGGCTGGCGCACGTTGGCGAATGTGAGTCTGCCGACGTGGGCACCAAGAGCCTGCGCAAGGCCCATCGTTGTGGTCGACTTGCCCTCACCGAGCGGCGTTGGTGTTATACCAGTGACAACCACATATTTGCCATTTCGGCGATGGTCAAGGCGTTTGAGTAGGGACAGATCAACCTTGGCCTTGTGTGCACCGTAAGGCTCGAGCTCCCCGGGGGCGATTCCGATCTCGCCAGCCACGCGAGTGATCTGCTTCGGCGTCTGGGCTCGAGACACGGCAATATCTGAGGGAACAGGCTCCTTAAGCTTCAGTGGCAGGGCCACAATTTTCCTGTTCTTCTGCTTCTCGAAATAATGTGTGCAAGACTCGACGACGTTCTCCAACAGCATGGCTACGGTCATGGGGCCCACGCCACCGGGTACAGGCGTGATGAAGGAGGCCACTTCGGATGCTGACTCAAACTCGACATCGCCGGTGAGTCGTTGGCCCGACTTCTTGGTGGAGTCAGGGATGTAGTTCGTTCCGACATCGATGACGACCACACCGGGCTTCAATGAAGATCCCTTGATGAAGGCTGGCTTGCCAAGGGCGGCGACGACGACATCAGCTTGTTTAAGATGAGCGTCCAGGTCCTGGCTCTTGGAGTGGCAGACCGTCACGGTGGCATCAGCATGTCTAAGAAGATAGCTGACGGGGGCTCCGACGATATCACTTCGGCCAACGACGACGGCATTCTTGCCCTTCAGGTCCACGCCTGACTCCCGCAGCAGGACCATGACACCCTTCGGTGTGCATGGAGTGAAGAGAGGATGGCCTGTCCGCTTTGCAAGCTCACCGATGTTCTCGGGGCCGAAGCCATCGACATCTTTCTCAGCACTGACGGCAGATGTGACAGCATACTCAGAAATGTGATCCGGGACTGGGAGCTGGACCAGGATTCCGTGGACAGAAGTGTCGTTGTTGAGCTTGTAGATCTCCTGGAGGAGCTCTGCCTCCGAGATGTCGGTGGGCAGATGAGTGAGTTCACATGAGATACCGGCCTATGTGCCCAGTCGCGTGAGCGGTGGTCCTGCAACAGTCTGACGGGTTGGCTTCAGCTTACCTCCTCGGCCGCCTTGAGCTTCATGCGCACATAGGTGGCTTGGGAAGAGT